>LOJH01029878.1:0-17283 GCA_001685095.1 Ellobius talpinus
CCTCCCTCCCTCTCTCCCTCCCTCCTTCCCTCCTTCCCTCCCTCCCCTCCTTTCTTTCATCCTTCTTCTCTCCTTACTTTCTCTTCTGCCCCTTCCTTTTGCAGACTGGCCTCAAGAAAGGCTGGCCTTGAACTTCTGGTCTTCTTGCTTCTACATCCCAAGTCTCAGGATTGGTTAGAGGCGTCTGTGCCTAATTTAAATAGAGTCTTTTAAAATCTATTAATTGTCAGCAACTATGAATCCCAGTTACTTAGGAGATTGAGGTGGGAGGACACCAAGTTAATAGCGAGCTTGGGCAATTTAAGGTATATCAAAAACAAAACATAAATAAGTAAAAATTAAACACTGTCCTTGCATCTTCTGAAGTTCATGAGTATGAATTAGTTTTAAATGTTTAACATCTTGGAAAAATTTTCTTTTTGTCAATCAGGGCCACAAACAGAGGGCCAAAAAATGGTTCAGTTGTTAAGAGAGCTTGCTGTTCTTTCAGAGGACCTGAGTTCCCAGCACCCACATTGGGTAGCTCACAAATGCTGTAACACTAGCTGTCCTTCATGGGTACCCATGAACTTGGTATATGCTTACACAGACACATACAAATGAGAAAAAAACTATTTTAAAAACCTCAAATAAATTCCATAGTGGGATTTTGAATTGGATGTTCTTTATTCCAGTTTGTTGACATCTTTTTTAACTTTTAAGTTTTATTACATATGTGTGTTCTTGTGTGCATGCATGTCATGATGCATGTGTGGCAGTCAAAGAACAGCTTTCTGGACTCATTTATCTTCTTATGTGGGTTCTAGCTGTTGAACTTGGACTGTCAGGTTTGACAGCCTCTAGCTGATGTTTTTAAGGGTAAAAATATGAATTTTCAGGCCTTGAGACAGATCAAGTAAAGATTCTTGCCATGGAGCCAGGCCACCTGAGTTCAATTCTCCAAGCTCACATGGTAGAAGGAGAGATCTGACTCCCAAAGGCTGTACTCTGACCTCCACATCTGCACCATGGTGCATGCACCCAAGCACACATATGTGAAAATAAGCAAATGTAATAAATAACAAAAACTAATAAAATTATATATGTAATATATATCATTTTATTAATACTTCTCTAAGTGCTAAAGAAATGAAATTGGGAGGGGACAATGTTTGAAATTTAATTTAGAGTTAATATACTAGTTTTGAATATAGTAATTTTGTTTCAGTTCATTAAAAGTAGTACTAGAATGTATATGTCCAATGATATACTAAAGAAAATAGAACATTTTAAAGAAGTATTGTAGGAACTGGTGCCCATCTGTAATCCTAGGAGGTGGGAGACTGTGAGCCCAAGTTCAAGACCTGCCTGGGCTGTATAGTGAGTCCTGTTCATAAGACAAGAAGGACCAAGGTAGAAGAGGAGAAGGTAAAGAAGAGGAAGAAGGAGAGGAAGGTAAGAGAGGTGGAGCTGGCTACTGCATCTTGTAATTTCTGCAGTGACTTTAGGTTCCATGGACAAGAGAAACATGGTGACTGCAGTGTCCTGACATCAGGGAGAGGCCTGGGTTTTTCCTGCGGAATAGGAGAAGTGCAGCTTTATGGTAGGACCTTCGCTGTCCTCTTAGAGATGGTGTGCCAAGATTGGCTGGACTTCTGATTAGCTTATTTCCAACTAGTCAGAGTCCTGCTACAGTTAACCATACTTAGGATGTCTCTTTCCAGATGGGCTTTGAAAAAAAATGAATTTTTCTGTTTAGAAATTTTCAGACTTGTTCATCTAAGTCAGTGGTTCTCAACCTTCCCACTACTGTGACCCTTTAATATAGTTCCTCATGTTGTGGTGACCCCCAACCATAAAACTGTTTATGTTGCTACTTCATAACTGTGATTTTGCTACTGTTATGAGCCATAATGTCAATATCTGATATGTAGGATAGCTTATATGTGACCCCTGTGAAAGGGTGGTTCCACCTCCAAAGGGGTTGCAACCCACAGGTTAAGAACTGCTGATCTAGGCATTTCTCCCCAACAGCTGGAAATGAAGTGTTTCGAAGAAAGATGACTTTCTTCTTTGTGTAAAATCCCACCGGGATAACATTGGACCTATAATTTAACACACATGGTGTGCACATGTTCATATACATTGAATATATAATGTATTATCTGCATATGATAGAATTATAGGATGCAAAGTGTATGATACCCTTCCTTCCCTCTCCCCTCCCTTCCTACCTTCCTTTCTCTTACTTTTTCTCTCTCCCTTTCTTGGTATTGAGTCTAAGCCCTTGCTCATGTACCACTGAACTGTCCCCAACCCTCAAATGTTTTTGATTATCAGTGATTGTGGAGATCTTTGCTTGTTGTAACTTCCTCCTTGTCCCATTTCTCTTTCTCCCATACCCCCCTCAATGCATTATAAAATGTCTTTCTTTCTAACTTTAATCTTGATTTATTTATTTTTTGAGATGAGGTCTACGTGGCCCTGACTGTTCTGAAAAATCACTAAGTAGACTGTGCTGGCCTTGAACTTGTGGAGATCCACCTGCCCCTGCCTCCTGAGTGCTAGGATTAAAGGTGTGTGCCACCATGCCTGGTTTACAGATTTTCTGAACTCCTGATAATGGACATTAAGTTGTTGCCAAATTTTTATTCCAACAAATACTGTACTAGAAAAGTACACGGGAAGTTCCAACTTCTGAACCCAGAGGAGTGTACTTATTTGTAAGTTTCCCAGAAGCGCTACAGGGTTAAAGGCTTGTGCTTAGCACTTTCACACATGCTAAAAGTATTGAGCTTCGGGTTTATTAACTGTTGGTTAGCCATGCACTTCTGGAATACAGAGACCTTCAAAGAGGTAAAGTAGCAAATCTTGCAGAATTCCCAATCCCTTCACAGCCTTTGAAAAAACTCCCTGAACAACCACCAGTCCTTCTCCTTGTTGTCTGAACCAGCCCTTGGGATCCATACACATCTGCAGAAGAGGAAGGTTGACAGCTCTCTGCTTTCTGCCCATCTTGGTTCTGGCCCACAACATACTATATTTTTGCAAGGTGAACTTTTATCAGCATTAGTAAGTCATTGCTCTGAATTTTTTCAGAAGAAAAGAAACTTTGTGTGTGTGTGTGTGTGTGTATGTGTGTAATGGTTGTTGTTGGTAGACATAGATCCCTCAGGGTTGAGCTCAGTTGAGTGGTTGGGATCTGTTATGGAATATTCATTTACACTGTTGGAAGATATGTCACTGTGGTTGGTTTAATTATAAAGCTAATCAGCCAATAGATATGCAGGATTTTGGGGGGCAGAGAGAATGCTGGGAAGAAGAAGGGTGGAATCGAGAGGAGATGCAATGATCTGCAGAGGAAGCAGCATGGAAAATATAGAATAAAGGTAACCGAGCCACGTAAAAGAATGTAGATGAAAAGAAATAGGTTAATTTAAGTTGTTAGCTAGTTAGTAACAAGCCTAAGCTGTGACTGAGTTTTCATAATTAATAAAAAAAAGTTTCTGCTTGTTTATTTGGGAGCTGGTTGGTGGGATAGAAAATTCCACCTACAGGGATCCTTTGATTATGAGATACAGGAGGGAATTTACACATAGATGAGGCAAGAGCAAGGCTGGATCATGTAAGATTCGAGAACGAGTCCCCATGATATAAGAAACAGCCAAGGACCCGAGGGAGAGGAGCTTTTCTGAAAACAGGGAATCTGTAAACTGATACTGAGGACTAAGCGGCTGGGACACAAAGCACAGAAGAGAGATCCCAAGAGACGGCGGAAGTGGAAGCGACCATGCCAGGAGCTGAGTGACAGCGTTTGACCTGAGATTCACTTATCTGTTGGCTCTGAGTTCATAGATCCTCTCTTCACTGCTGCACTCTGACGTCAGAACTCAGACTTTCCTTTTCTAACATAATTTTCTATTGATTCTTTGAGAATGTCACATCGTGCATCCCAATCCCACTCTTTTCTCGGTCCTTCCATGTTTGCCTTCCACCTTTGCAGCCTACCCCCGAAAAAAGAAAGAAACACACTTTGCTCCTCCGTCTTTCCATCACATATTCATCTGCCATAGTGGCACTGGGAGCTGCAGTGTGTTGAGAAGTTTGCTTTAAAATTTTCGCTGCTACTCTTGAGTCCACCAAGACGATGAAGTACTTTCTTGCGGGTGCAACAGCCCACAGGCCATCCCTGACAATGGCATGTATTCAGCCACGCTGTCAAGTAGCAACAGCCCCAGACGCCATCTGTGTCACCCAGGTGTGTGTGTTCTGGGCTCTGCTCTGCTCAGTGGTCAGGTGGTGTCCCAGCTTACATTTGGCTCCCAAATGGTTTCTCAAACTGATTGGAACTTCACTATCTTCTTGATGAAGGCCTGGCCTTTTTCAAGGAGGACTTAAGCCTCAAGGCCATATGTTCTGGGGGTGAACGTCATCTCTGAATCTTTGGCTCTTTTATCTATGCACAGACAAATCCATTGTCAGGTCTTAACTCAGATATTTCAGGTGAACACAGAGCTTGTTTCAGGCATGGACACACAGCTAAAATTTGCCACGCTATGGCAATGGGATGTATGGAAATGGGACAAGATGCCTCAGTAGTACCAGGCAATAGGCCTGGGGTTATGGACAAGTTGAATAAGTAAAACTGAGGACCTGGATTCAGATCTCCAGCACCCATGTAAAAAACTGGGCATGGTGGTCTGTGCCTCAAATCCTAGTGCTGGGAGGCAGAGTTAGCTTGCTGGCCAGCCCAGCCTAGCCAAACAGGTGAGTCCCAGGTTCAGTGACGGCAACAGGCTAAGACACCTGATGCCATCTTCTGACCTGCACAACATCACACAACACACACACACAACACACACACATAACACACACACCACACACACACGCACGCACTATGCACACACACACCACACACACATACACACGCACACAGGCACATGCACACATACACACACACACACACACGCACGCACGCACGCACGCGCACACACACACACACACACACAGCCAGGTAGGAAGTCCCACCGTTCTCCAAACCTCTCAGAAGGCACTATGCATGAAACTAAATGTAAACTGGGACACCTGCCCAGCTAGCAGAGCAGTGGTCTGGATGGCACAAAATGGTGTTTGCGGCTGTTGCTGCTTTACAACCTGGTGGCATTGTACGTGCCATTGTCAGGGATGGCCTGTGGGCTGTTGCACCTGCAAGAAAGTACTTCATCATATTGGTGGAGTCGAGAGTAACCTTCCTCCTAGGAGGAAGCGAGGACAGATTTTTCAGGAAGAAGGACTTCAGTGACCAGAGCAGGCCTCAGCTGTGCTGCCTGGGTTTCCCAGGAGGAGCTTCCCGAAGGATCCCTGCTGCTTGCCTGAATTTTCATTCCCTGTTGCTTACGGCAGCCATGAAGAGCAAGCATTTTTTTTCTTTTCTTTTTTCAAGTTAGCATTTCTAAAATACGACCACAATGTGGAATTATTTGGATGAAATACAGCTGATTGACAGGCGCATAAGCTTGTGCGTGAGAACTTGGGAGGCAAGCAAACGAGAGGCTCCTGGTGGTTGTATTAATTCTTACCATGCAAAGACAGCTACATGTTGGAAGCTAATACTCCAGCAAGGCTGAAATCTGTTATTATTTCAGAGTATTAGCTGTTGGGTGTAGAATAACATAACCATAATGACACATGGGGGAATCAGTCTGACATGAGAGCCAGTCTGCATTTTCTTAAAGATGAACTGGCTGATGGCTTCAGCAATGTTTTAACAGAAGGAATAAGCAAATTTTGAAAGTAAATGAATCAGAAACTGATATGCAAGTAATACGTTTGTAGTACATGAAGGATGCTGGTTTAGCCTGTTATTATTGCCAGATTAATCTAGAAATGCATATTATGTTCTCTTGCTCTGGTCACCTTATTCCACATGTCCCAAAGCTCTGTGCATTTTATGTATTTCAGGACCTGTCACTTGTGAACAAGCAACTAAAATTTTCTTTTCTGAAAAGACAGTCAATTCAGTATTATTAGACAAGGTAGTGTGAACATTTTTTCATTTACTTTTCATTTACAAATTTCCTTGCTGTGTAAAGTTGGAGAGGGAGAGAGAAACAATTGCATTGCCATTTTAGTGACTGAAAGAGAAAATGTTTTCCTCTAAGGTGCCTGACTCTTTCCTTTTGGAGTGCTGGGATTGAGCCCAGAGCCTCAAACATGATAAGAAGGGACCATGCTTTGGTGTTCCCTGTTCTTTCTTAAAGCAAAGAACATAGTATTTTGCTGCTAATTAGAAGACAGTCAAATGCTTGTTGAAAGTAGTTAAAACACTGTGGAGAAGGCACATCTGTAACCATAGCGTAGAGAGATCTCAACCAGCTTTAGTATTTTTGCATGCATAGGTATAAATAAATATCAATAAATAAATGGGGGCTGTTCTGTAGCATTGGACTGTAAACCATCTTTTCATTTGACTGGTTCTCTAGGATGTCTTTCCATGCCAGCAAAACAGATCTAGCGCTGCAGCAAGTGGTGCTTGGTAATTTACTTCCCCAGTCCCTACTGACAGGTATTTAGTTGGTTTTGAATTTTATAATCGACATTGTAGGCCCTATTCACTATTTTGTGCATATATTAGTGTATAGTTTTTAATTACATTCTTGAGACAAATGTTTTCATTTTTTTCTTAAACATTTTAAGCAAGAGCCCTAAGTTTTAGGGCACAGCCCACTCTGGTTGTCTATACTGGGCTTATCCACAGAAGGACCGAATTGCTCCTGTCACCCCCGTGGTAGTAGGCAGAGTTGTACAGCCTACTACCCCAGTGTCCTTGCCTCCCAGTGCACACAGGTGCATGGCTGTCATTTGATTGTGAGGAGGGACTGTGAACTGGAGATGCTATTCCTGTGATTCAGTTCCCCAGTGTCTAACCTCGAGGCTATTATTGGGAGAGTATCTGAGTGATAATGTTACGTGATTCCAGTAACAGAAGTGAAACATTTGGAAACTCTGAAGATGGTCCGAAGGGGACAGTGGAACCACGTGGGGAACTGCCTAAGGCCATGTGGCCAGGAACCAAGAACATCCTATAGGAGTTGAGGCCTTCATGGGAGGCCCTATTTGGAGGTCTCAGTCCTACAACCACACAGAATAAATAGTGCCAACAGCTAGCGAGCCCAGATGACCATGAACCCTAGCGGAATTGCCATCCTGGGTTGATCCTAAGCAGAGGGTCCCACCTACAACTGGATTATCTTGTTCATTTGCTTAGTGGTAACAGATCAGTCAGCAGCAGAAAACTGACGGGCATGCTAAACAGAGGGTTTGCTTTTCTCTTGTCCACAGGCAATGAACCCTGGTACCCTGTGTGCTGAAATGAGGCAGGCCAGCCTGTGGTGTGAGCCCTGGTCTCTAGGCCAGGCCTCCTGCCTGACAGCACACCAGGCACTGCGATCCTTTGTCCTGGTCCACAGGGGACACATTAGGGAATAAAAGCTGCTGCCATTCCTCACAGGTTAGGACACAGTCCTCTCCCTTATGTTCCTGTTCCAGGCACCTGTGCCCTCCCAGTAGCTTTGAGTTACTTCTTACTGACGTCACCTTTTCTAAGACATAAAGTGATTATGTAGTATGTGTATGAACTCACAAGTCCTAATTTATACAAAGGTTCATAACTTAATACTGTCATCGTCACTTCTACTCATTCCTGTCCCTGATCCTTGATTAAAATAAAAAATTTATCTTTAAGCATGTATGTGCATGCATGCACATGTGTATGTGTGCATGTGTGTGTGTCCAAGGAGTCCAGAGGCATTGGATTCTTTGGAATTGGAGTTACAGGAGGTTGTGGGTGCTGGGGATCCATCTTGGGTCCTCTGAAAGAGCAATATGCTCCTCTCTTAATCACTGAGCCATCTCTCCAGCCCCACCCCCAATATTTTTTGAGCACTCCATTGTGTGTTCTGGCACAGGTACTTCCAACCCTCCCATAGTTCCCCTGGAGAGGACAGTATGTATGAGAGTCTCTGGCTTTTTCTGTGCAGAGGTATTAGACAGGCCTGGGCTCTGGAAGCCTGCAGCTTATAGATCTTTTCGAGCTGAAAACTCTGCCACCTTCCCTCCATTCACCCGCCTATGATTACAGTCAGAAGTCCATCCTGAACTGCCCCTCTCCTTTCCAGCGCTCCTGAGCTGGCTCTTTCTAGCATCCATCTCTGTCCTGCTCTTGGGCCCAGGAATGTGGGAAAGCCTCCGGATGGCAGTGCACACAGTCATGATAAATGGTCTAGTTAGAGTTTAACATTTATTTAGTTATTTTTGTCTTATTTATCTATTTTAAGTAGGTTTCAGGAATAAATACTGAGGCCTTATTTATGCAGGCTAAGTATACACAATCACCGAGTTACACCCTGAACCTTCCTGTTGGTTTCAGTCTAAGAATGGAATACTGCATCTGGCTCCTTGGTTTAATTCATTTGCATGCTTGTTTTTAAAAGTAGGGTCTGATAGTATATCCCAGACTGCCTCAAACTCTTTAAAAAAAGGTTTATAAAATTGCTTCTTTAATAATTAATTGATTAATTTTGTATGTCGCACACGGACACATGTATATGTGGGTGCATGTGTACCACAGTGGAGGTCAAAGGACAGCTTTCTGTAGTTGGGGTTTTTTTTTAACTACCATGTCGGTCACAGGGATTAAACTCAGTTTGTCAAGTTTGTGAGCTGTTTCCCAGGTCCTGGCCTCAAATTCATGATCATCTTGCTTGAACCTCTGAGTGCTGGGTTGCAGGTGTGTGCCCCCATGCCTGGCTTTATTTTTTTATTTTTTCATTTGAGTATTTTCTTCTCTCCAGTATGATTTTGCTCTTCGTTTGAAATCCAATTAGGTTCATTTGTTTCTGTTTGGTTTACCTTGTTTTAATTTGCTTTTTAATCCTTTAAACAGGATCTTTTTTATCCTTATTGAGCAGGAAATAGCTTACTAAGAGTTTATCCCCAGAAGTCTTTTTTTTTTCTCCTCCAGAATCTGAGCTTGAGGCTCTGGGATCTTCTTGGAATTCACTAAGGGAGGCATGAGCTCAGCTGGAATAGAGCAGAATTCCTAGTCTGGCTGCTCCTTGGAACTGGAATTGTGCCCAGGAAGAGTCCTTAAGAGAGAGGATGTTCCCTCTAGGATATTTCTCATTACCAAGCGAGGTTCAGTGCAGTGTGCTGGTGGTGCAGCAAAGCAGAGAGAACAAGGCACATGGGAAGTCCAAAGGGGCACGCAGAGGTGCAGCCCCACAGAAGGACTTCTGATACCGTAGTTGTCCAGATTAACATGGACAAAACAGAATCCTGGATTCAAGAAAATATTACTTTGAAGAGGGCATTGGGACAATTGATGGAGGGTGAAGATAATATTAGACATATTTAATAATGTTAAATACAACACTATTTCACCAGTATTAAATTTTCTGAATTAAATATTTGCTTCCTGGTTTACTGTGATAGTTCTTGAGCTTCAGGGACACACCGTGGAGAATCTAGGGGCAAAGGGTCATTATACTGATGTCTTCCTTTGAAATAATATTCTCACATTTATGAACACATTCATGCATGCAGCATCCACGTACATGTACATTCATATGCACACATGTATGGCAATACACAGTACACATCCATCATATACTCACATTAATATGCAAATATCCACATAATCCATACATGTGTACATACATATATGTGAACATTAAAGGTATAAATATATGCATACATATGCATATACTCACACATTCACATACATAAATTTAACATTCTGTGGAAGGGAGAGTGTGGAGGCTGAATCTTCTTTGGGTTTGCACGGATGTCTGTCTGTCCCACCTCTGGCTTCCTAAGGGATGGGCTGCACCTCCCCAGTCTTTCACTTTCCTGCTATCTTCTCACATTGTACTGAAAACAAGACGAGACCAAGTGGTACCTTCCGTTACGTTGGGAAGTCTCCCACGGTGACCATATTCATCTAAGCACACATTATACTTTCTACACCACTGCACCAGCTGACTTCACTGAGCTTTCTGCCACCATCTAAGAATGCCCAGCTCTAGCTTCTAGAGAACCTCCCCTACTGGGAGCACCTCCCAAACTGCTGGGGGCACTTCTGAAACTGCTGGGAGCACCTCCTTCCTTCCTTTGTCATAGCACTCACTGGCATAGTCCTCAAAGTCAAGATCAAGATTTCTACTGCTCAGTTGTGTGAGCTCTTTCTCTCTGGCTTCTGTTTTTGTTCACTCACCACCTGGCTCTGAAGTCATTCCCAAAGTTAATGCATTGATTTGTACTTGATTATTATTTATTTATTTTTGCAGTAGTGGAGCTTGAAACTAGGGATCATGCATGGGAGCTAAGTAAAGCTCTTTCCGTTGAACCACTCAGTGCCAGGTGTTCTGATAGCAATGGGAAACACACTAAGACACTGCATTACCATGTAACATAAAGTAGCCTAGATGAATGCATATTTGGTTTTATCCCCCAGTTTCTATTGGTAAGGAGCTGGACCACAAAAACAACAGAAAAGTGAGTACAATCCCGATTTTACATAATCTCATTGACCTTCAAAATAACGTGTCCAGGTTTTATGAGTCTTGATCTCCTGCTGTTCACTTGCACTGGGTGCATCTAACAGTGATGCTCTGCCCGATCAATCTGAAAATAAAACTGTGTTAGTCAGGGATTGGAGAGATGACGCACAGGTTAGAAGCACCTGCTGCTCTCACAGAGGACTGGGGTTCAGTTCCCAGCACTCACATGGCAGCTGTCGCTGCCCTTTCTGGCCTCTGAGGGCACTAGGCACACATGCAGTGCACTTACATATATTCAGGTGAAGCACTAATTCTGCATCCCACATGGTTTGGTCCAGAAAACATGGCTGGGGATGGCAAGAGAATGAAGGGACAGACACACAGAAACACACAGAGTAAAGCTGGAATCAGGTGGACTATGTGAAATCTGATGGAGTGGCACCAATTACACAACATCCTATTACCTCAATCTGTTTATTATATACAATATAGGGAGTGGTATTCGCTCATCTCCTGCAGGGCAGAGCAGTTAGCTAGCCATAGTAGGAGGCCTGTAGGAAACACGGCTGTAAGGATCTGTAGGGAGGAAGCCGTAGTTGCTAGGTTTTGAACACACAGGTCAATCATTTGTAAAAACTTGTACTTGCATACACTGTCAGTATTTGCACTCAGACCAGAGGAAGGCTTTGCCAACCCTCGGGCCTTACCCCAGGGCAAGGTTTTGCCATTCCCATGGGCCTGAGATGTTGGGTTCTTGACATGGTCCCACCTGTATCAAACAATACACATCCACTCAGGACTTCGTCTACTCCTTACACATTAACTCAAGGCTTCCTAAACTTCCCCCACACTCATACACATAAAAGACAAATAGAAAATATTGTCATTTTCATTATGTTTTTTTAATTTATTTTTTTTTCATTTTCATTATGTTTTTATGATAATATATTTTTATTCTATCTTACAGGGTAGATTGGAAAGTTGAAGAGCCCAAGTCCTTCACCTTTGGTAGTTTTCCAAATATTATCATAGAAGTATTATCATTTTCACACCATGTGGGCTCTCAGATGAGTTGAAACAACAAGGTGCTGGCTAGGGATCTGGTTCAAGGCCTGGTTGCATTATTAAGCTGAGCTTTCTGAAACATGGGCATCCATTCAGAGAAAAGAGTTTTCTTTTGAAAGCTTTTTCCACAGCAAGCTCCTCTTCCAAAGAGACATCTCTACTGTCTACTGTCCAGCAAGATGAGCAGCTGTCTTCAGCTGGTGGTATGAATCAGAATCCCCAGAGGTTTTCATAATTGAGACCCCAAAAGAAAAGATAACCAGAGTTCATGTGAAGGCCTGCATTTGGGTAGTTCCAAAAATACAGCATGTTCACAAGAGAGGGATGGCATGCAGGGAAGAGAGACAGTACCGTCAGTAGTGGTCAGCATGGGCCTCTACCACAGGAGGGAGAGAGAGAAAGTGAGGAGACACACACACAGAGACAGAGACAGAGAGAGACAGAGAGAGACAGAGAGCCACACACAGAGAGAGACAAAGAGAGAGGGAGGGAGAGACAGAAAGACACACACATACAGAGACAGAGACATAGAGAGAGGTGGGGAGAGGAAGAGAGAAGGAGGGGTAAGGTAGAGAGAAAGGGTAGAAGGGAGAGGGAGAGAAGGAGGAAAAGGAGAAAGAGGTGGGGAGGAAAGGAGGGAGGGAGGGGAAGAAAGGGAGGGAGGAAGGGGGGGAAAGAGAGGAAGGAACAGGGAGGGGGAGGAAGGGACAGGGAGAGGGAGGGGGACATAGACTGTCTTCCTAGCTTCCATTCATGGAAACTTGTTTCTGGCGTCTAAAACAGAAGAACTGAAAGTCCCTCTGTGCTCCATCCTGCTGAGAAAGCGCATCTGCCTATCAATTATGGACATGGACTCTCCTGGACTAGATGCAAGACAAAAGACATTCTGAAAGCTCTGGATGCTTTGATTTCTCTGTTTATTCGGCACATGACATCCTAAGTTTGAACGACAATCACATATACACAATGATTAAAGAAATGGAGGATAGTGGGCCTGGTGAAGAAAAGTGTCGGGTGCTAACAGGTCTGAAGCCACTAGTCACCAAGCTAGTGCTGTGGCACATGGTGATACCCCAGTGCTTGGAAGTTCTGGCAGGAGAATCTCTAAAGTGTGCTAGCTTGAGCCCAGGTATCAGAGTAAGACTGTATCTCAAAAATAAGTGAATAATAAGAAGGCCACAAGTGAATAAAAACTAAATAATTAAAGGGTAATTTCCTTATTTGCAATGTCTATATACCAAAGGGCCAGTAGCCACTTGGGTCCAAGATCTATTTCATAAGATGAAAGATATTTATGTGTATGTATGTAAACCACATGTGTGCAGGTGCCCATTCAACACATGCAGGTGCCAGAAGTGGGTGTTAGATCCCCTGGAGCTGGGGTTATAGTGGGATGTGAGTTGCCCGACTGAACTCCACCCTCTGGAAGGCAGCACGGTTCTTTACAGCTGAGCCATCTCTGCGCCCAGTGCATGTCAGGTGCCCAGAACTTCCCTCATCACAAGACTTTTCATCAGAAAGTGTTAGAATGGCTCGTGTGAGGAAGGTGACATATTCTATATAGGCTTTGTTTAGATTTGAAGGTTGAAATAACGCATCATGGTAATATAATACAGCAACACATGTAATAAATAGTGGAATCGACTTTTTAATTTTAGTATTTTTAAAAGTGGTATTATTATGTAGCTCTGCCTAGCCTGGAACTTTCTATGCAGATATGGCTAGCCTTGAACTGTGAAGGCCAGGCCAACCTTTAACTTGCAGCAATCCTCCTGCTTCTGCCCCACGGATGCAGAGATTAGAGGCAGATGCCACCATGCCTAGCACCAAATCATGGAAAAGTTGAACAGGACAGATGCTAGCTTTGCATTAAGGAAGAGTTGTAAATGGAAATAGCTCCATTCAGATGCATTATTAGGAGAGAGCCTTGTTATTGAGGCCACTTGGCTGCAGGTCACTTGACTGTTGATTGCCTGTGCTGTTGACTGTCTTTTCCCTTGAAAGGGCTTCCATACTGCGAGAGGAGTTCTGCCCAAAGCATGTTCCATTCCAGGTTCTTGGCTTTGTACACACCCTCTATCCTATCACAGCTGCCACTTCAACCAACCAAAGCCAGCTGGTTACAATATGAAGGAGAATCTGGAAAAAGAAATGCGCCAGAGAAACTGCGATGAGTAAGAACCGGGAAGAGTAAGGGAGACCTATGCTTTGGAAAACAAAGCCCCTGGAGTAGCCAGGAAATGTTTTAATGCAGAGGAATCCAAACCACCTCCCCTCCCCACAAGTGTCTGGGATATATGTGTCCTCATTCATAAATGCTATATATTCAAATTCCATTACTTATTAAATTTTTAAACATTTCTTTTGCTAATATATTTTACATTTATTTATTTATCGTGGTGTGTGTGTGTGTGTTATGGGCTGTAACTGTCATGGTCTGTGTGTGTAGAGGTCAGAAGACAACTTGCAGGAGCCACAGCCCTCTCCTTCTACCATGTGGGTCAAGGGTAAGAAAATCAGGCCATCTGTCTGTCAGCTTTGATATTAAGTACCTTTACCTGTTGAACCTTCTCACTGGTCCCTGCTAGCATATTTTAATTATACATAATAATGGTTTCATTATGACATTTTCATATATATCTCTATAAAATGTATTTTGATTGCATTCATCCCTCCACTACCTTCTCCTGTTCCCCCAGCTCCCACTGGCCTGCCTCCTTCTCCTTTCTTATCTTTTTTGCTTTGATGACTCAGTGAGCTCTGCTAGGGTTGCTCACATCACTGGGGGCCATTCACAGGAGGGTGAGCAACTTACCAGTGGCCACACCAAGAAAGAAAACATTTCTATCTGCTTCAACAAGCTTTAACTGCTAAAAGCTCCTGAGGGAGGGATGAGGCCATGGGGGTCTCTCCCTTCATGGGTCTAGTTTGATCTGATTCTAAATGGGAGGCTAAATGGCACTTTTTCATCCTTGATTAATTAGTTTTGTGATGCTAGAAGTTGGATGCAGGCCTTAGTGTATGTGATGTAGGTGCTTTCCCCACCAGGCTGCGCCTGTCTCTTAGTTTTCTCTTTAAACTAGCGCATGCCCAGTAAGTACTGATTGGCTGAGCACATCAAACCAAGCAAGTATGTTAGTTTCTGGAAAACAGGTACTTCCCCTCTGTGTTTTGTGTGTCTCAACAAAAGGAGAAAATGCATTGTGTATAAAAGGAACAAATATTAATGGAAAAATACTAGCATTCGTTTTAGGAAAACAGCTTTCTTGTGTGGATTATATATTACAGGCAAAGTAAAATCATGTGTAGAAGAAAGAAAAATTAAAGACAAGATGGGCACCACATTTCCTGGTAGGTCAGTTTTTTTTGTTTGTTTGTTTTGTTTTGTTTTGTTCTGTTTTTGTATCTTTATTCCCTGAAAAAGAAATTACCACACCATATATTTTTATTTTCTGAACCAAACCAATTTGATATACAATGTAACATAGAGAGCTGGATCTGTGGTTAAGAGGATGTACTGCTCTTGGAGAGGACCCACGCTCAGGTCCCAGCATCTACGTTGGGGAGCTTACAACTGTCTGTAACTTTAACTACACTCACATTCATATGCATGCACCTAAACACAGATTCACATAATTAAAAATAAAATAAATCTTAAAAATGTTAACAGCTGTATGGAGTTGACTCAGTGTTGACACTGTTAATTAACTATAGCTGAGTAATAAGCCACCCAAAAGCATGGTGACCAAAGACCACAGGGATTTGTCATTTCTTGGTTGTATGGGTACATTCTTGGCTGTTTTCTCCTAAGCCTTAATACATGTACATTCAGCTCTGGCCTCATCCTCATGACTATTCTTGGCACTTTCTTTGGCTGGGGTGTCTTCCTCCACCTAGATTTCAACCTTCTGAAAGTCCCTCCCCCACTGGCATTTCTCTCCATGGCAAATTCTGCCCACATATTGAGTGCTCTCAGAGTGGGCAAGAAGGCAAATGTCTCCTGTGGCCTAGGCTCTGGAACATGCCAGAGTCCATATGAAAGCCAGCCTGAGGCTTCAGCAGTAACTCTGTGGTTAAACTATTTACAGAACATCATGGGGGCTTAGTTTGGATTCCCAGAACCCATGTGAATGCAAGGTGGATGGTGGTGGCTCATCTGCCGTTACAGCCACAGAAGGCAGGACAGGGGATCCCCAGAGCAAGCTGACTGCTTAGGCTAGATGCATTTCTCACTCTGGATTTGGTTGAGAGACTGCATCTCAGCAAATATGGTGGAAGAGCCATCAGACTCCTTAGGCCCCCACATGTACACGTGCACATACGCAGATACGCCTGCACCCCCACCCCACACATGTAAGAGAAGCACACACACATGCATGCCACGCACAAACGGAAAAAAAACCAGACTGTTTTAAGGGATGGGGAGCAGACTCAACTTTCCCCTGGGAGGCCTCTAGACATTATAGCCATGTTCTTTAACCCATCTTCCTAGTCCATTTAACCTGATGGGAGAAGACAGAAAACAGTATTGGTCTTAGTGATCTCATGTACGGCCTTGAAATGCTCGTTGACTTCATTGAGATCGCTGGTGGTTTGTGTAGAATGCTCATAGCTGTCAACCACAGTGTTCTTACTACTGTATACATCATATTTTGGGCCTGTGATGGCCAAAATATAATCTTGAATGTACTTGAGTGTCCAGGTGCTTTACTAGTCAGTGATTATGCTTAAGTGGAAATATTAGATGGAGGCCAATGGTTTTTATCAATCAAGAGAGCTCTGAATGATGTTCTCAGGAGGAGTGAAGTGCAGAAAGATGAGAGAAGTAAAAAGACTTGAACAAAGTAATGGACTTAGAGGCAATATGGCGTATGGCCAGGTGTAGGGTGCAGTAATAGTCTTAGAGGAAATACGTCATATAGCCGGGTATAGAGTGCTTGTCTGTGATATTTCACCTGGGCGACTGAGTTAGAAGAACTGTCAGTTTGAGGACAGTGGGAATATGTAGCAAGACTGGGCTTAAAAAGAAGAAAGAGATGTCATAAATACAATGTAGCACTATTCTGTCTTAAAAACCAAGAAGGAATTTTTGCTGTTCACTAAGGCAGATAAACCTTGACGACATTAAGCTGCATGAAACAAGCAGGCCACTTACCTGAGGGTCCCAGAGGAGTCAAATTCATAGGAACAGGAGGCAGAATGGTGGTTGTGAAACTGGACAAAGGAAATGGACTTAGAGTTTCAACCTTTCAAAGTAGCATTTAGAGGTCTTCTGCAAAACCACCTGAGCTGTTCACTGCTAACATGGGTAGACTGGTAAATTTCCCATATAGTTTTTTTAACCACAATTAAAAATATTTTACTTAAAATATATATGTATAGTATATAATATAATATAATAATATAATATATATGTGATGTTCTGTCTAAGAGGTCTTCCTAAGATGGGATCATGCCCATGGGCTCTTCTGCCTCTCTAGCTTGGACACCCTTGATTCTCAGAGAGAATGGGAGCAGGAAGCCCTTCAGAAGAACTCGAGTGGTATCTTGAGAGGAAGGGCCACAAGTTCCTCTTTGGACTCCCACATGGAAGTTGTCTATGAGGGTGATTCAGTCAGCAGGCTCTTCCATTGATGGAGGAGGGTCATCTGTCTTATGTGTTACTTTCATTGGTTAATAA
>LOJH01029879.1:0-17282 GCA_001685095.1 Ellobius talpinus
GTGGAGGAGGAGGGGACAGGCTGGCGGCAGCCTGGAAGGAAAGCAGAACTCGGACCAGTTGGGAAAAGGCAGGTGGCTGTGTGGAAAAAGCCAACCGTTGCCTACTTTCCTTTCCAATGGAGTCATTCTCCACAGCATCCCTGGGGTGCCACCTTGAGAGGGACATCACCTTGAGAGTTCCCTGACACTGCCAGAGTTGCAGGGTTTCCCAAATGGAGGCTTCGATGGGAGGAGAGCAAGGCAGGTCCTTCCTGGCTTGCCTGGGCGGCATGGGCAACGTGGCCCCTTTCCCATCTTACCTGGAAGAGCTTAGTTTGGATAGAGCAATGCTAACCTTGGAATCCCACTGGGAGACCCTGCCCTGCCCTTTACTAGGATGGTGGTTTTTGCGCTGGGGGAGTGGGAAGCCATCGAGGCTGGATGACTCTGGCCTCCGTGTCAGAGTGGAGGGGTTGGGGGAGGTCAAGATAGGAGATTGTTAACGCTCAAGGGAAGCTTTCTAGGCCAAGTGGGCCCCAGGGTGGGGAATGACGCTGCTGGGCCCTTTGCCAACCTCTCTAACCCCTAGTCAGACCATTTGCCTTGCAGAAACGCCACCATTTTGAGTTTGAATTCCAGAGTGTGACTTTGAACAGACAAAAAAGGAAGCCACCAAGACCCAGCTACTCAATGCGCACCCAGGGCTGGGATCCACACTGCCTAGGTCCCCTGGCCAGGTCCCTGACGGCCAGCTCCCTGCCTAGTACAGAGTACCTGCCTCTGTCAAGATGACCAGATGCAGAACAGGACCCTTGCTGAGCCCTTGTCTGCCCTGAGCTCCGGGCATCTCTGGGCCAGATGGTGTCCAGACTAGCCTGCTGGAATCTACCCCTGCTGGGTCTTCCCTGGCCCTTCTGCTGAGCCATGCAAATAGAAAGGGCTGGCTTCAAGGCAAACACATGGGGGGGGGCTGTCCTGAGGCCTAAGCATAAGGTGCATTCTAGAAAGTCAGCAGAAGCAACTTCCTGCTCCCCTCAGCTGGTAGGGCAGCCTCCACTAGGCAGTTCCAACTGAGACAGCGGGGAAGTCAATATGGAAGCTGCAGGTGTTGGCATCAGGACTCTGTGTCAAGGTTTGGAAAGAGTGAGACAGGGACTTGAGACCGGGATGGAGAAGTGGGCAGAACAGGCCAGGGTGATTCTGGAAGTTCTAAGAACTTCAAAGCAGGGAGTGAGAAGGGACTCGGCTGAACCTTGGGAGGCCTTCTATCTGGCATTCAAGCACCCTTGGGCAGCTGTTGAGGATCAAGATGGAGGCTGTCGGGCTGGCACATCCGGTCCTGTGAGGCTCTTCCATCAACAGCATCGATTTTCTCAGCCTTAGTGGGAGTGGCTGCAGAATGGAGGACCTCAAGTGATTGTGGGAAGGGCCGACTTGGTCACGAAACAGAACTACAGGCCCTTTGTGGGAGGCCAGGCACAGAAGCAAGGGTGTGTGTGTGTGTGTGTGTGTGTGTGTGTGTGTGTGTGTGTGTNNNNGTGTGTGTGTGTGTGTGTGTGTGTGTGTGTGTGTGTGTGTGTGTGTGTAACACGGGGCATTACAGGGGAAGGCGCAGGACCTCAGTTAATCCTTGGCAGGACCTCCTCTGGGCCTTATCAATAAGATCTCTTGGTTTTCTAGTTAGTTTTCTTAGATGATTCGCAGGAGGGCCTCAAAGGTCTAGCTTCAGAGGCCACAGGGCACAGAGACTGGGGAGGCGAAACGAGGAGGTTCACCCAGAACTTCTCTTGTCCTGCTTCTTGCTGCATGAGAATCACCCAAGGGACTCGGCATCACGAACATCTCTCTACCCTTAGTGCCAGGAACAAAACGAACCTCCAAAGAGCATCTGCAGAATGGAGACAGGACCACACCCTCACTCTGGAGCCAAGAGAAGAGTGTCCAGAGCTAGCCAGCAGAGGTGGGGCAGATGAGAGAGGAGGCCAGAGCGGAGGGGACCAGGCTGCTCTCTCCCACCAGCTCCCACCACCCGGGCTGATGCGAGCCATTCAAACATTTATTCCCGCTTCAGTTTCCAAAGGGGGGCAGAGTGAGAGCGCTGGAAAGAGAGGGAAAGAGGAGGAAAACTCCGAGTTTCTCATTTGAAAGTTAATTAGTCTAATTAGGTCTAATTAAGAGCCCCCACACAAAGTAACTCAGGAACGAACCGCCTGTCTCCTTCGGTTCTTGTTATTTAGGAGCTCCAGGAAAGGATGGGAAGGAGCCAGAGAAGGTGGGTGGGCGGTGGGATGTCCTCCCTTGTGGGGGAGATGGTGGGGGCCCCACTGAAGCAGGCTCCAGAGTCCTCCAAGCCCCTTTGCCAGGATGCATGAGGAAGCACTTCCGTACCCATTTTTAAACTGCCCCCATTTTCTGCCTTCCTGCCTATTGCCCCTCTAGAGGGGTTCTGGCTTCCAGAGTGGTGTATTGGCTCCTTGGGCACAGGGGCACAGACTGTTGGAAGCTGCTGAACCCTGTTAAAGGGACAGGAAGTTCGTGTACAGGGTCTTGTTCTCCAGTTCCTGAAGGCTTCCAGAGTTAGGTGAGGGCAGGCCCTTGGGGGCTAAGTTCCACTCTGGAGTTCCAGTACCTATCTGGAATACCTCTAGGGAAGCTGTCTGCATTGGGGGCAACTTCTACGGGACATAATGTTGGTGTGTGCGTGTATGCATGCATGAGTGCGTGTGTCCAGGTTCCTGACTGCTGGAGGCCCAGGTGGCCCCCATGGGTTCCTTCTGCTTTCCCTCGGGTGGAACCAGAGGAATGGGCTCTGTCAGGGTAGCTCGGTTATCAGCTAACCTGTCATGTAAGATTGGGCTGAGGTCAGGGAGGCCTTCACAGGGCAGACACCCCAAGGGTTGCTGCCCCAGGAGAGGCAGGCTCTCACCTACAGCAGGGCTGGTATGGGGAGGGTCAGGCCTGCAGAGGACCACCACAGGTTAGACTCCCTGCCAGACATTCTCTCACAGTGGAGGATTGCGGACAGGGCAAACGAGGCTCATGGACACAGAGTGAAATTAACCCAGGGGTGCCAGATGCATAAACTGAAAGTTTGTCCTCTCCCGGGCTTCGAGTTTCTTACAGGGCAGGGTCACAGCAAACTTTGGCCCAGAGCAGGACACAGAACAAGCCGATGTTGGGGAAGGGTCTCTCTTCCGGGTTCTTGGGGTTCCTGCCCCAGCCAGGCCTCTCCTGGGAGTACCCAGGTAGGCCCAAAGCGGGGTCAACACTCAAGAAAGAAAGTCAGGGTATGTGCCGGGGAGCCTGTCTCAGCTGCCTGCACAGTCCGGAGTTCTGAGTCCAGCAGACAGAGACAAGCAGAGCAGCAGAGGGATGGCTAGAGGGCTGGCTTCTAAACCAAGATCAGAAGAATTAAGTAGGCTTAGCTCTGAGCCTGGGATGAAGGGCGGCCACCCACAGGAAGTCAGCTGGGGAAGGGAGCAACGAGGGAGTCAGGGGTCCCCAGGGAGGGCAGAGGCTTGGCCCAAGGCTAAGCACCTCAGCACAGATTTCTGGAGAAGCATGCTACACCCATGTGTGCAAGGGGCAGGAAGCAGGAGCTCATCCCTCACTGCCCGCCTGCTCAAGGGGAGCCTAGGCTACCCCCCCCCCCAGCAAAGCTGGTAAATACATGTTACGCTGGACTTGAGAGAACCAAGTTGAGGGTATAATCGAGAAACTTTTGGGGGTGGAAAATGTTCTAAAAACAGGTTTGCAGGGTCAGAGGTTTGACTTGACGAACTTCTTAAGTTGGTAACTGTACACTGTCCAGTGGGTAAATTTTATGACTTGGGAATTACATCTCAACATAGCTGCTAATATAAAGGGGGAGAGGTCGAGCCCAGATCCTTCTCAAGCGTAGAGATATCCTTGGGAACCGGCCACATGAGAATGGGTAGTGGCAGAGGGTAGATTTGAGTGGGGTGGGCATTGGGAAGAACACGGTACAAAATCTTAGAGAGGTGGCTTTTCCATCGCCCCCTTTCTTGGGGGTCTGCATCTAGCTCTGTGGTCCTGCTTTCTGATCCCTCAGGTCTGCGGGCCACAGCACTCTGTGTGACCAGCTTGTGAGGAGGACAGAGTGTGAGCCCGACCTGCAGACAAGGAAAGAAGGACATCATCATCTCCTGCCACCTTCCCCCACGCGGCTCATAGCCAATCAGGGTCTGCTAGAGAGGGAGGGGAGCCTATAGCTTCACTAACTCCTCTTTCGGTTTCTGAGACTAACCCTCTCTCCTCATTAGCTCTGGAATCTCTTTGGGGACTTAGGGTCCATCCTGGAAACCTAGACGGCTGAGGGACCATAAGAAGCTGCTCAGGGCAGTCACAGCCTTCTGAAAGGACATCCAGCCCTCACCAAAAGCTCCAAGGCCTTCACAGGGGCAGACGTAAGAGATGGGACTCCCTTGCCAAGCTGAAGCTCTTCCTTCTACTTTACCTGCAAGAGGAGGGGACCTGTCTGGTTCCTATGGGGAAAAATGGGGAGGGCAGCCCCCTGTGTATATGGGGGTGGGCTAGGGGAGAGATGCTGTCCAAGGTAGCGGGCATGTGGCCCAGGGCTTCCAGGCATACTTCTACTCTCAAATGAAACCCTCTTCACCAACCTGGAAACAGCAACATTCCATTGCTTCTGCCTGAGTGTCCGTTTAAATCGCTAATTTGCCAAATGGAAATAGTCAAGACGACTTCCACATCCTGTGACCCAATTTTTGTGATTGATTTCTCTTCTTTTAACAAAGACGAGGAGAGGCCAGGGTCTGTACAGCTTGACCTGTTCTGGCTGGGGAACGACAGCTTTGACAGCTTTGTCCTTTATCCCCATACTACCAACAAGGAGGCGGCCTTCTTCCCAGTGACCAGAAAGATGCAGGGTGGAGTAATCCTGGGAGTTGAACTGATGTGGGGTCTGCAGGACCATGGTGCTGGGCCTTGATCTTCCTACCTGCCTGCCTGCCACAGGGAAGACACACAGTAGGGTCCTGGTTACGGACAACAGAGGGCTCTGGTCACATTATATAGGGAGGCTCTGTCCTGTGACCCTAGGACAGGGACAAGAAAGGTAGCCAGGCAGACTCTAAGCCCATGACCTTCTCAACCAGCTGGCTTCTGTAGAGTATAGCCCACTTGCCAGTTTTCCTCCCAGCTTGCTCTGTCCTCCTGTGAGGTTTACAAGTCCAGAGGCTCAGAGGCTCAGAGCCTAGCTGGGCTCTGTGAACAGAGTTGGCATACACCTCTGGGTGGCAATCAGGGCAGCTCAAAGCTTGCCTTGGTACTCTCATCCCAGACAGCCTTGCAGCAATGGTTCAGATGCAGCTACCACAGGCACACACACACACTCATCAGACCACAGGGCCAGGACACCTTGCTAAAGGCCACACAGGCCCGGCCTGGCACCTGGACCATAGTTGTGTTCATGGGTCTGGGTCTGTGGGTGAGCAACCGGGCTCTGCCAAGGGGTAGAGGTAGCAGTCACTGGCCTGGACTGCAGATGTGAGGGGTAAGTACCCTCTTCTGCTAGGACCCAGGATGCATGCTTGGTGGTAAGCCACAATCCGCCTGCCACCGTGGCTTTTCCTTTCACACACTCTAGGCCTAGCAATGAAGATCCCAGGTTGGGCACAGGTAGACCCATCCTTCACGGGGCCGGGTTCTTTCCAGCCTTACTCAGCCATTGTGTGTAAGACGGGCCAGCAAATCTCTCCTCAAGGCTCATCTGAGGACCACCAAAGTCCTTCACCAAAGTGAAGACAGCAAACCCAGGCCACCATAGAGAAACCCTACCAGCTCTCTGATCCGCAGTCTCTCCCTGAGGGAGGGGTTACCCGCCGCAGCATTTCAAACCAGTACAGGAAAGGAGGCCCCAACAGATGACTCCACCTATAAGAACCATGCAGAATAGGCACTGCCACGGGGCAAAGGAATGGGTAGGGGCTACAAGGTTGGGACAATGGCTGCTGACAAGCACAGTGAAGATGTTCAGGAATCAGATGGCTGCACAGCTGAATGCTATGGAATGGCATGCTTCATGTGGGTGCATTTTATAATATGTGAGTTATATCCCAATAAAAAAACTCCACAGATATAAATTATCCAGAGGGGAAGACAGGAGGGTAGGGAGAGAAATAAGCTTGCTGTTTTCCCCCATAGAGCACTCCATCCATTGAGCCTGGAGTCCCAGTGGGACTGTGAAAGAACCTGTCCCAACCTTTTCCACCTCTGCCACTCAGGGGCTTCCCACATCCTTAGCCATGAAGTTGTGGCTCCAGGTGCACAGACATCACACACATGTGCACCCCCCCCACACCTCGCCCTACAGCTTCCAGGCACCTAAGTATGGCTGCATAGATTCTTGCCCAGCTCTGGGATTTCTGTCCTGCTTCCAGGGTTGTGTAAAAAAGAACTCAGATTCTCCTGTGTATGTGGAGGGGGTGCCCCACCAGGGGAATGAGAAAAGATCTCTCTCTCTCTCTCTCTCTCTCTCTCTCTCTCTCTCTCTCTGTGCACACACAGCTGGAAGATGGGACCCGACCACACAGTCACTGCTTCCCCACAGCCATGCACCATCTGAGGCCCTGGGAAAACGGCAGGAGCAAAACAGACAAGTCCTTCCCTTTCAACAGAGGGCCGGGTGAAGCAAGTAAGTAAGTTAACTGTACCATGTTAGATATCCATCAATGCAATGATGAACGACGAAGCCTAAGAAAGGTGATGGAGCAAAGCCTGGCAGGACTTGAACAGGTGTGGGAGGGACAGGCACAGCAGGTCATGCCTCCTGCTCTACCCCAGCCAGCCCTACTCCAGCATTCCTCACCAGTCCCCTGGTCTCCATGGCTCTTCCTGTGGCTTCTCTGTACCCACGAGGCATTACGGGGAGACAGCCTGTCACCTGGTCCCAGTTCCTGCCCGTGGACTCCCAGACAGGAGCCAGTGAGAGTGACCTGGAGTACTAGGATTGGGTATGGGTTCCCTAAGAGCCAGGGAGCCAAGGACCGACTTTTTTTGCCTAGCTTCCTCACACATGAGCTCTGGAGCATGCTGAGGTGGAGATCCAGGATGGTGGCCCAGGAGGGTCACACAGGTCCAGGACTGATATCTCTAGAGAATAGTAGAGAGAGACTTGAAGCTTCTCCCAGAAGAACACACTCATGTAAATAGCTGGCCAGGTCCTTGCTCTGTCCCAGCCAAACAGGAAGTGGCTGAAGAAGAGGTCATGACCTGTGAGTGCCCCACTAGGGATGCACAGCCCAGCCTGACACCATGTCGGAGCATCCACACACTATGTCTCAGCACCATCGTGATGGGACCACCCATTCAACATTCTCCTCCACACAGGCCACCTGCTACACATTCTAAGCACAACCCATCCTGTCCCTTCCTGCCCAGTGTCTCCTGAGCCAAGCCTTATGACCTTGTCATAAGCTTTTGTCCTGCTGACCCCTGGTTCAGCTTTCCAGCCCCTTTCCAACATAATTTCCCTCACCTGAAGTTCCGACCCTGACATCGCTGCAAAGGCTTCCTGTGCCTTCCCTACTGCCCAACTTTCTCAGTCTAGACTCCCAAAACACCCTCGTCAGCAGCTATTCCTTCCTCACACCCCAGGGTGCCAAGCACTCAAGATCCACCCACTGAACTCAGTGTTTTTTTTCCATAGAAATTGCTTCCTTTATCTGGGACAGTGCAGCCACAGATGCTGGGCCCCTCCATCAGCCTGGCACAGCATAGCCTCAGACTTCTCCTTGGATTGTTGGTAAACCTCATTCTGCTGGTCTGAGCCATCCTTGGTGGTGGCCACCAGGCTCATGTGGCTGCTGAGCATTGGGCGGCATGGTTGGTGGGATCTGAGGCGCACTGAGTAGAGAAGTGGATTTGAGAGTCTGAGCGCAGACGGGCACTAGACATCTCAACTGTGTTTACATTGACTCTGCTGTAGTGACAGGACCCGCCTGAAGGAAATATAACATTAGAATGTCCCTCACCGGTCTCTCTCTGCTTTTGTGCATGTGGTTATTAGGAAACCTATCATCACTGCTGGCCCAAGTCACGGTCGGCAGACTCTTTTTTTATTCTTTCTTTTAATATTATTTATTTATTTATTTGGTTTTACTCTGTAGCCAGAGACTTGTCTCAAAGTCACAGTGATCCTCCTGCCTCAGCTTCTCAAGTGCTGAGACTGCAAGTGTGAGGCATTATGCCCAGCTGGGATTTTTTTTTCTATGAAGGGCTTGGCTACTCATGATCTTTGCTGTGGTTCTGGGGCAGCTCCAGGAGGCTCTGCAGACAGCGTGTGAGTCAACACAGGGTGTTTCCCAGCTACGACCTTAGTTGGGGATGGAGTTGACCCTTGAACCTCATGTTAGATCTTGAAGTGTATTAACTAGCAAAATTGTATTTTTTTTTAAAGGAATGGGATGAGAGGCCAACCAGAGCAGCCAATCTTTTGTTTACCAAATACAGACATTAGGGAAATGCACACCAACTATCTGTCACTTAATTAAATGGTATTGCCCCACAAACCATCATGCAATGCCTTTTTGGGAAAAAAAGACTTTCCTTATGTCCTTCTTTTCCCACAGGGGAAAGTGGAAACACAGTCACAGGCTGTCACATGGGGCTGTCAACAAAATTAGCCTAGCTCCGTCTAAGATCAGCAGCTACAGAGGGAATCTCAGAGCACCGAGGCTCTTCAGTGTCATGGCCCACCAGGTCCCGACTGGACGGTGACTCCATCACAGGTCTGGGGACCTTAAAGATCCTCCTGGTCTGCAGACCACACTCTGTTGAGGCTCAAGAGTCTCTCTACTCCAAAGGTTCTAGATTTGCATAGTGGGTTAACAATGAGATCCATGTAATGACTGCAAACTCAAAACAGAGCCCCTTCAGATGGAAATGGTCTCTGTGTGAAACTGACACCAGGGTTCAAAGACTGGCTACAAACACAGGAGTGGAAGCCATTGTGGGAAGCCAAGTGGGGAAGGGCTAGTACCTGCTGAGGCATGCGGGGTTACATAAAACATGTCACTGGAGGTCATTTCACCTGAGTGCTAGGTATTTTGAACTTCCCTATTGCTTGCCACTAATTTTCTGTGGGCCAGCCTCTGCTGGATTCCTCACCCTTCACAGGCAACCAGATCACAGATTGTCACTGCAAACTGTCTACACTAGGTGTGGCTAGGTGGGAGGGCCTATTTCCTTTGGCATGTGCACAAACACATGCTTGTTCGTGTGCTTTGTGTGAGTGTGCATAGGCCATGGCGTGTGTGCGGAGGTCAGAAGGCAACCATCAAGTGTTGGTCTTTTCCTTTTTATTATCTTTGAGTGTGTCTCTTCTCCCCTGTGTTAGCCGGGTAGCCTGACCCAGGAGCTTCCATCCAATCTCCCGTATCTCCTTAGGGACACACTGAGACTATGGCTATTCATGCTATTGCCGCCAACTTTTATGAGGGTTCTGGGGATCTGAACTCAAGTTGTCTGGCTTTGCGTGCATGGCAAATACTTTTTACCCACAGAGCCATCTTTCCAGCCCTGACACTGAGACCTCCATTACCTCCCCCCAGATTTCCAACTGACCTTCTTAGTCACGTTCCACATGCAGTGGCTAGGCAGGAACAAGACAGCACAGCTGGGGAAGAGCTAGGGTCTCTCTGCTCACCTGATGGACCCAGGTGGGCAGCACCGACCCACGCCTTTTATTTAGGGACAAGTCCTGGGACACCCAAGGAAAAGGGCGTGTTTGCCTTTCCTGATCTGTAATATGGGCCTTTCCCACTATGCCTCATCTTCCTGCTGGAGATGGGATGAGCCTCCGACCATGCCCTTTTTAGGTGACCGTTTCTGAGGGCCACCCTTGAAGCCCCTTCCGACACTGGGCACAGAGCTTTGTGCACACCATGTGCTAATGCAGTGTCCCCACTAAGATGAAGGAAGCCGCACAATGGCACCTCAGTCGCCTTCAACTCCAAAGTGTCATTGGCAGCAACCGCCTACTCCTCACATCTGTGTTTCTGTTTCCTTTTGGGTCCCTTAGGATGGCAGTTGAGAAGTCCCACAAGCTCGTCTGCACCAGAGGATAAAGGAAACACAGAAGAGCTCATCTACACGCATAACACATAACCACACACTCGTATGTATATACACACACACATACACACACACCCTTGTTAGCACAAGACTTGGCTTAAGGCACAGGCAATATTTGAGTACACGAACGTGTATATTGGAACAAGACTCAATTGTCCACCTGCTGCAATGAGGCTATGTATCCAAGCAAGATGCTCCCCCACCACCTCCAGCCCCTGAAGACTCCCGGCCTCAGCTCTGAGCTTCCCGAACTCATAGAGCCAACCTGTAGCACCAAGCTCCCCGATCCCACCACCCAGCAATTTCACTCTGTTAAGCTCTTACCCAGCCTTCCTGGCACACCTACTCCTGGCATGCCTGTCTCTCTCTGGTCACTCAGTTACCCTCCCCAGCAGAATGAGAGCTCGTGTAGGCAGGGATGGTCCCTGGCCTGGGTTCAACTCGGATTTGTTGAGTGGACAGACAGACGTCTGAATGCATGGGGACAGAGGTGATGTCACCTGACGTGGAGCATCTGCCATTCATGGGTCAGAATCCTTGCTTTTTTAGAGAGGAAACAAAGACCTGCCACCCTGTTAATAGTGTTCAGGGAAGATGCTGTGGGGCCTGGCAATTCCTAGGAACCCAATTCCTAGGAACCCACTGTGGTGCCAGCCCTTGGGAGGATATGACTCTATAGTCTTCCTTCTGGGGCACTCCGGTCACAGACAAGTAGTAAAGCAGCCCTCTTTCCTTCTCAGGGCGTTCCAGAGATCAGCAGACAAAACACTGAGCCCACCCCTTCCTGCTCATCTGCTTGTCTCTCCATCGCTACCTTGCACAGTGTGCTGGGAGCAGACTCACCATAACTCAGAAGCCAGGCTTGCCACTGCCACACCAGGCGACATCCTGATAAAACTGCACGTCTGGACTGAGAGGGAGGCTTGGGCTGAGGGCAAGTGTGGGCGAGGGTGGCAGACAGCAGATCCAAGCTCCACAGGTCTGCAGAGGAGAGGATGTAACAATTCTACCTCGGAGGCTAGAACAGACGCCTTGGCTGGTTCCTTCTCTCTGCGTCTTCATTGGGGTGGGTTTTGACCAGTTTTTCACAGTCAAGGTGGAGCAGGTACATGCATGTGGCCCTGGGGACTAGTTTCTTGTGTTGCACTGTGTCTGTGACTCCGGGAAGGGCAGTTGGGCACCTTTCATTCCCAACTCTAGACCTGGAATTGATTGAAGAACTGGGATGGACATAACTCATTGTGTGGCCATGCCAACAACATAACTCGGTGTACGAACATGGGCCATGGCAATGACATTCCTTGCCACTTCTCTGCCTTCTCCTTAGTCTATTCCCTGAGCCATTCAGAGTCTACAGGGCTGTGGTGGCACAAACGCTCACCTAGGGACCAGGCGATGCTCTCACTTCCTCTCAGTGACTAAGGGGCTCAGCTCTGCTGCACCTGCTGGGTCCCTCACAGCCTGCAGTTAGGCTGGGCCCAGTTGTTGTCACAGACCCCCGGATCTGGAGTAGCTCAGTCTCCTGTTCAAGATTCATTTCCACCTGTGTTTCCTTCCAGAACTGCCCCTGCACCTCTGGAGGGTCCCCAGACGCCAAAGATCATGACCCAGCCACACAAATGACCAAAAAAAAATCTGTTCCCATCAGGTTCGGTCCAGCCTTCTCCCAACAGAGCCCGGTAACAACCTGGTAGATGGGTGGGCCAGATGCTGGGGGGCTGGAGACAGAAGGATGATGGTGAGGTGGGGAGGAAATCTTCTAGGAACAGAAGAGAGGGTAGAGGAGAAGCAGAGAGAAACTGAACATGGAAGAGGGGAGAAGGAAGACAGAGGGTGATGGAGGGGGGCAGAGAGGCTCGGAAACAAGGAAATCGGGGTGGGAGCACAGTGGTCAGAGCTTCAAAACAGATGCCCAACACAAGAGCAAAGAGAAGGAAGAGGCAGAGCACATATCCCCTGGAAAGAGTGTCCCAGCCCTGCTCATGGGACCAGCTGCCGGGATCACATGGGCCGTCAGGATCCCACACTGCCAGGAACTACAGTCTCCTCACCTGAGGGGCCGGCTGCCTCAGGCCCTGGTGACACCTAGCCTGCCCCAAGCTGGGTGCCGAGGGTTGCAGGCACTTCCTTAGAACTGGACAGAGGCCACAACCAGCCTCCAGCTCCTGCCACATCCCCTACCCTCTCCCCAGGAACCTGATAGTCTGCTTGGAGCCACCTTCAGCTTGCTGTCCCTAGGGTCAGAAGACAGGGACAGAAGGGCACTCAGACTGGACTGGAATCTCATCCTTTGCCTCCTCCAGGGATGGTGGCCAGCACTGTCCTAGTCTCAGCACCGTGCGGCCAACAGACTGCTTCCCTGACTCTGCTGGTGCAGACGCTGGGGAGGCGAACGATGGGACAAACCTTTCAATCAAGAACTTGATCCTTAGCCTTCCTAGCTGTAACAAGGGACTCAGAAAATGCTACAGAACCTGTCTAAAGCAGGCAGGCAGTCTCCACCTCTCCACAGGCCCGTGATTGCCAGGGTGAGCCCCATCCATGAGGGGCATGGTATAGGAAATGATGCAGGAGATGCCCCACCGAGTGAGAACCTGTCCTTCACCTCTGGGCACACACCTAGTGGGCACACGGCGGTCCAAGCTGGCTTGGATCTACAGTTTGAACCCTAAGCATTGAGCTGTTCTTAGCATCTCCTTGGTCATCAATCCCCCCACCAGCTGTGGCAGGTCCTCTGTCCACTGTCCATATTTATTCTAGTACAGCCAGACAGAGCCCCCTGCTTCACTCTCAGAGAAGCCCACTCGCTCCACAAAATGAGGAGTCACACTCAAGATCTTAAAATTCTAAGGGAGACTACTTCCATCGATCTTCCCAGCTTTAAGCATCCATCTTTGGGTATCCGGTTGGGGCAGATACAGCTTAGGGACCCACAGGAGATTGATTTGAGAAAGAGTTCAGGCCCCCGGAAGCTCTGGCTGAGGTGATGTCTATTTTATGCACAGCTGAGAAAGCAGCTGGGAAGGGGGGGGGGAACTTCCTGAATTCTGGTGTTTGTTAGAATGTGAGACAGACTCAGTCGTGGCTCTGGAGTCCAGGTGTACAGTGGCTTTACAATGTAGTGTGGGATTTACCTGCTCCTTGCCTCAGTTTTCCCCAACTGTTAAACGTTTCCACGATGCATGCATAAGGTTAGCCTTCAGCAGGTTGTAGAACAAGCATGAACCTCTAAGACATGAAAACAGAGGAGGGACCCGCATACCTGACGCAGTCACTGCAATTCCCAGAGGCACCAGGGTGAAGCAGTGCCGTGGTTTTGAATGAACGTGTCAAGGCCAGGCAGCAAAGACACAGTGCTTTGTCCCTATGGATCCCAGGGTGTGAGGTCACAGAATCTGGTTAACTTCTTTCAGTCGGTATCTTTCGGTTAGTTTTAGTCTGGTGTATCTTTAATTTGGTTTAATATCTTTGGCTTATCTTTATCTGGTTTAATCTTTAGTCTGGTTAATATCTTTAAGATAATTTGGGGGCTGTGGCTCCATCCACACACCAGATGCGAATAGCAATGTCCTCTTGAAGACATGGCAGAAAGGTGTTTGCCCTATGCCTTCTTTCTAATCATCAGCTGTGGGGTCCTCACCAGTGACCCATGCCATGTCACTATGAGCAAGTGTGTGTCTAGTGGGGTTTTTGGAGTCACACAAAGTCTGTGGGTGATACGCGAACAGCTGGAGAATAGAGACTAAACCCCAGGAATGCACAGAAGGTGTAAGAAGGAGCGTTATGTTTGCTACAGTAATTAATCCTTATTAAAAATGGCTGTGATTAGCAGTGGTCTTACCTCAGAGCAAAGCGAGAAGGGTTTTAAGAACGCAGCTGCCTAATGAATCTCAGAACAGGCCCTAGCATCCTCAAGTCCCTCTGTGCCCCTTTGGGCTCTGCTCCTGGGGGAAATGCGCTGTTATCAACAGCTCCAGGAAGCTGACTGCAGACCCCAGGCTGGAAGGAAGTTTCTGGGGGTGGCAGCACTTGCCATGGCAGTGGAAGCTCTCCGGGGATTTGCCTTGAATAAGTAAATGCGTGCAGTTCTATCAACGGAACTCAGGACACATGGACAGCTTCAGGGTAGCTGGACCCTCACCTCTCCATGGATCTTCAGGCACCCCCTAACCCTTTTCCTGCACACCCCCAACCCTTCTGCTCTTTTCCCCTACCTGACAAATGCCATCTTTCTCCCCACAAACAATTTACCGTCTCGGTAATTGAGTGACTTGATAAGATTCCCTTTTATAGGACACTTTAGTTTAATAAAAAGGCCATGACTGACAAGATCCCATTTTGTGAGTTGGGTCTTTTTCGCACCTCATCTCTGAAAGATGCTTCTGCTAAAGGCCATAGGAAACCCCATGGGAGTCCAGCTGATGTTCTGGAGTTTTTTCATGAGAGCCCCTTGCCCTTAAAGTTCACCATGATCAGCTCCATTGCCTGCTGAGGACAATACACCCAGGACCAGAGACTGGGGGTTTCTAAGAGGGAACAGACCCCCCAGGGGGACCGTATGAGGCAGCTCCGCAGTGTGCCCAGGATCTCACAGCAAGAGGGTCCTGCGATAATCCCTTATGGGGCTCCTGGTGCAGACTGGGAAAGACAAGGGTGGAAACTTGGGATCACTCCCAACCAGAGCCCAACCCAGACGGACTAGTGTCGGGTGAACCCAAGTCGTTTTGGTTAGGATTCTAAAACGTGTCATCACCACTGCAGGGAGGAGAGACTGACAAACGGTAACAGAACCTTGTGACGGATTGCAGAACCGTGTGCCTCTGAGGGGGCATGGCCTCACCATTCACCCCCTACCTGGGGTCCAGCAGATCACAGAAGATAAGGGTTAACGGCACTGTGAAATAATGGGATTCTACCGATTGAGGTTTTATTTCTTAAATTTCCAAGTTGAGACTATAGGTTTCGAAAGCTGGCCTGTTTAAAAGCTGCATCTTAATGCGCCTCCAACTACGTCTCTTGTCTTGCTTGATTTCATGTCTTCTGCTTCTGATGTTAAATGTGCTGTTTAGACTGAATACACTGCCGGCATATGGCACCAGCGTTTGTGTGCAGCAGACCTGCAGCCCCCACAAGGGGCTGGAGGAGGGGCCTGCTCTCACCTCTGGAAGTCCAACCAGGTGCCACCCAAGGTCCCTTCTCATACAACCCTCCCTTCAGGAGACATAAGGGGCCATCTCACTCTAAAGGTGGCCTGGGACAAGCTGGGTGCCAAGCTGAATGCCACTATTTTTTGTAATGGCCCTGAACCACCAGAACCGTGTGTGCTCCCATAAAACAGTGCACCCATAACCTCCAGGAACGATCTAGACCCCATGTTGACGCACCAGGCTGTCTGCCCCTGCAGAAGAGCTGCAGATGGGCAAAGAAAATAGGGGTGCTGCCGAGCCTGGTGCCGTTGGCATGCGGTGGCTGTCCCAAGAGGGGTTCTGCTCAGATGACAGCATCTGTGGTGAGGAGAGCGCCTCTGAAGTCCTCTTGCCCTTCTGCTGCACCCCTGGAAAGCTGCAAATGGCCAGTCAGGGTGCATTACCAAGCTCTAGGGGACTCAGGGTATCTGCCGGTGGGTTCACCCCCCCTCCATAAAAGCACAGGTCTGACCCATCAAGACAATGCTAAAGCTCTGAGCCATATTTCATCTTACTCAGTTCTTGCATCCTGAGTAAGGGGAACTATGTGCCTGGGGAAGACCCGGCTCAGAGAGGTGAGGCCACTTGCCCAAGACAGCACAAGCAGTAAGCCGTGGACTGGCCTCCAGGACCTGTACTCCAAACCCTTCACTTGCACTCTGATCCCAGCATCTTGCTGCCAGGGGGTGCGCAGGTTATCACTGCCCATGACAGCTGGGTGTGAAGGGGCCACCCTTGAACTTCCAAGTGGTCCCATATGACAGAAACGCAAGTTGCCATAGAGACCCTATTACAGAGTCTCCAAGTGACCCCAGTGTTCATGGGAACTCAGTAGGGGTTGGGGAGCTGTCCTTTGAGGACCACCTTTGAGGCCCGTCACTCTGGGAATGACGAATGATGGATGAAAATGTGGGAGGCTGGCCAGAAGGTCTGAGGTTCCCAGTGCCTCTTATATCACATCCTGGAAGCCCCACATGTCACAGGTGGTCCTAGGAAGATGAGACCAAGGGCCTAGGGCTCTGGCAATACGCCACCTTCTGTCCCTAATCACTGTGTAGGCCCCTGTCTCTCCCTCTGCAGTGGCCAAAATGGTTGGTAGTCCATAGTGCGCAGACAAGGGACCCTAGTAGAGTGGTGGCCCAAGGGCCCAGCAGCCCAGGGTTTATTGCCCTGGGCCAGGTTCTTGAGGCCCATCTTGGCCATGTCTATGTTTCCTCCTACACCACTGTCCACGGCCCCCTGAAGGGTCTGTGTAGGGCATGACAGATAAGCGTTTCCCCTCCCCCAATGGCTTGCCTCAAGTCTCCATGAAATCTCCAGTGGAGGCCACCTCTCCATTTCCAGTCAGCTGTGCACCCTAACCTAATACTGACTCTGAGCCCCCGAAAGCTTCTTGTGTGGACACCCTGTCCCTCTGTCTCTCTATCATATTACACCATTTTTGAAGGAGGTCTTATGGGAACCCTCTAACTGGACTGAGCTAAGGAGCAGAGACAGAAAGCCAGCCGGAAGTTCTTTGTACCTCCAAGTCCCCCCCACCCCCGCAAGCTACCCACCCATGTGGGTATACCAGAGGGCCAAGGAGTGACTCTACAAGAGAGTAACCCCCAGAGCATGGGGAGAATGGGCCGGCCAGAGGTGTGCGCAGACTGGGTGGGTGATGCCAGGGTACTGCAGCCTTAGGACAGCTGTGGCCAAGCTGGCGCCCCGAGCCATAATCTGGAGGGTCTTGGGGAGCCCAGGGAATCCCCTCTCCATCCCTAGTGCAGGCCTGNATTCCGCATTGGGTGGGATCGCAGGACCCCGCCCCCTGCGCCTCAGGCCAGCTGGCAGGCGGAAGCTGAGGCTCTGTGCACACCTCCCTAGGGGGCATCCTGGGGATGTAGGGGCTCCTAACCGCTTGGTTTGCTGTCCCCCAACGCCTACCAGCCTGAGGTTCCTGCGCAGCCCAGCAGACTGCAAAAGTCCAGCACAAGCCCCCTCCTGAGCCTAGCTTCGGGG
>LOJH01029882.1:0-10693 GCA_001685095.1 Ellobius talpinus
GCTCCCCTTTCACTACATGCTACCTCAGGAATCCAGGAGGCAGAATCAGCATTTTCTGAGGTGTTTTTCACCAGTGTACACTTTCTGGGCTCATGAGTATGTGTAAAGTACCCACTGTGGATTTACTAGAAGGGTCTCAGCTGTTCTTACAGAACTGTGGGCAGAGCAATACTTGTGTAGGGGAAACAAAAGGATCCAAGAGTCTGTCTGCACCCCAAGGAGTTGATTTAGTGGAGAGAACAGAGGAGAATGTGAAAGAGCCAGAACCTAAATGAGAGTGTCAGCCATTCATCCTCCAGGAGTGCAGAGGAGGCCGATGGGGAATAACAAATGATAGAGAGAAATACTAATTGACATACACCAGCTTTGCCAGAGACTTCGTGGCGCGTTCCTCTTCTTGTTTGCACTACACACCTTGTAAGCCCCTTCTGAGCATGAGAACACTAATCAAGGAAACAAGAACTAAGGAAGAATGGCTGGAGGGCATGGAGTTTGTGCAGGGAGCTAGGCCCGTAGACCAATGGCGAAGGACCATCAGAGGCCTAGGGTGGGGTGGGAAGCTTCAGCTTGTGGGCCAAGTCCCCAGACCACCTCCAACCTCACGCCTCTTGCCGGCGCCATCTGTCTAGCTCTAACATCAGCAGGGCAAACCATCAGTTATTCAGACTGGAATTGGACAAATTTAATTGCAAGGAATTAAATAAGTTGTAGATCAATACTTTCTGAATGATCAATTCATCATTCCCCATAATTAAAACGACAGATGCTTAATACCATTCAGTTACATTTTATTGTGTAGATTTCAACTTCAGAGCTTTTAGGTGATTGTATTGATTGTAGCTATACCTACCACACCTGGAAACCAGATAATTGATAAATCAGCACACCTTGTTATAGGATACCTGGTTTAATGAACATGGCCTCAACTAAGAAGGCCGATCACATCCAGTTTGTGATTCTTTTAGGATGTTGGAAGTTAAACATTGGACATGGCATGGTTCCCTCTTTTGTGAAAAAAGATTCTAAGAAAAATAGACCAGGTGACTGGGCTTACAGAGTAGGCTGGTGGATGAACTCGGGTGGTTCTTTAAATATCCATTCCAACTTTCATTTTCATCACACATATTTTACAACTTAACTTATGCCTGGAATGCTTAGCAAATTGTTCATAGGAGTCCAGGATGAAAGGGTCTTTGGCTACACACAGGCACTGCCTTCATTATTACCTTGAGCAGCTAATTAAACGCCATGCACTTTGCAGTCTGCGTCCAATCAACTTTGAAGTAAGTACAAATAACCTATAAATTGATGATTTCAGGAGCCAGGCTGGGCAAGTGGTGGCTGAATTTAATTTTCATTTGTGTTACCTAGTCATCATTATGATAGGAGAATGATGACTTGTGACTGTGTGTGCAGATTCTGCACAGCCCCTGGATGGGTGTGAGCTCCTTTTTGCTTTTCTTCCCTATGCTCTAGGTCTGCAGGAACTATAATTTGAAACACACATTGAGACTTCATTCCCAGTGTAACAGAATTGAAGCACAGGGCTTTGTCTGAGAGGTGATTAATCCTTTGAGGCAGATCAACACTTTTCATATCACAGTGTCTCCTGTGCTCCTGCTTCTTGATTAGTGATAAGAGAAGCTTGTTCCAAGGAGGTGGCATCTCCCAGAATGCCTCTTCTTCACACATCCCTGTTCTCTTTAACACAGTCCCTTCCATGTAAAAGTAATCACCACACTATGACCAGAAAGATTAGATTTTCAACCTTTAATAGTGTGTGCTAAACCTCTTTACTTTATAAAGTTCCCAGTCTCAGATTTTTTGTAATAATAACACAAAATTAATAATGATGATGATGGTGGTTATAGTAATGAAAGATATACCTTGAATTATCTTGGAGACTTGGGGAGCCTGAACCTCCTTGCTAGAAGGAAATCAGCTGAGTTCCTCTCTGCAAAAGTGGGGTCTAGGCATCAGAGTTTCAGGATCTCAGCCTCTCCTTAGTTACAGGCAAAGCTTCCATAAAATTTTGGAGTTGAGACTAAGCTGAGTGTGTCTAAAAGTTTATGCTTGACAAAAGGAAGGTCTGTATAGAGCTCTGAATCCCCCAGGGGAGGACAGAGTCAGGAAGAAGAACATTATTACATCATTCTCATCATTCTTTGGCATCTACAAGGCTTCTCAGGCTTTAACAGAGACACACCCTTCCACTTTACCCCACCATGGACATGTTATATTTGCCATCAAAACACCCTCTTAGAACCATCTTTTCCAGAGTCTTCCCTCTCTGTACAAAGAGGCTAATGTTCCAAGGCTTCCCGTGACCATGGGCTCCCTCACCTTCCATTCAGCATCCTCACAGTCATCGTGAGGATGCTGTGAGGAGATGGTGAGAGGCTACTCTCTTCTCTAGTGTGACTCAGTCAGTCACCATGTAGATACTGAGTTCTTCAAGGCCATGCCAGATCCCCAGCCTCTAGCCATGATCTGGTACCTCAAGGCTGCTTAACAGTCATTTGATAAACAAAACCATGTTGGAAACTCTTCCTGGGACACAGACTTCTTACCTGTAAACCAAAAGAATGGTTGAAGGAAGTGATTTTAGAGTTCCCTTTAGGTGGTTTTATCTCATGCCAACCTAGGAACTCCTTGCCCACACTCTGTTTTTTCTTTCCCTCTATGGGACATATAACTCTTGGATATGTTATACATTTTTCCCACCGCGCCTTCTCAGCTAGAATGCAAAGCTAATGCTACAGTCATTTGTCATTGTCTGTATTGTTTTATCCCCAGGGACAGGCACACACATGGCCTAAAGAAACAACCAGAATGAAGCAATCCACATTTCCAAATGAGGAAACTGAGGCAGAGAGCTTCAGTGACATACTCACGTGACATGTACAGCAGGTGATGGAGTTTGCCTCAGAAGAGGCAGCCTGACTCAGGAGCCCAGGCTCCTAGCAAATGTTCTGTACAAATGAGCTCAATTAACTGGCTGAGTTTTTCAGGGGATACATAATGTTATTTAGGTGTTAAAAATGGGGGAGTGTGTGGTGCTCTTGCTGTAGTTTGCTTGGCAAGAGATGGATGTGTGGCTGATAGGGGAAACTGATATGATTTTCAACAAACCCCTCAAATTAATCATACTTAATGAATGTGACTAATGCGTTAAAGGAAGGAACGATTAAAATATTAGCATGTCTGAACTTCTCCTCCCTGGATAATTTCTTCTCCTCCCTAGGGTTACCATATTTCAGAGGTAGGGGCAGGGAATTACGGAAATGGAGCTTATGGAACAGAAATGCATTTTAAATGGCTTAAATCGGGAACATTCTGTGCCGTTCTCAAGCGGCTGTCTGTCTTCACATCTCACTGCTCAAGCGAGGGACGTGGGCCGGGGAGGCGGAGGCTAAAGCTGTCACATAGCTGGGGACTGGAGCTGGGAAGCCAGGCATTTCCCTGGGTAATGGTGTGGAAACAAGAGACAGGCGTGGGGCCCCATCACAGGGAGGCAGTTGCCATTCTGTGTGGGCTCAAGGTGACATGAAAATGGCTAAGGAGGATTGTGCCCCAGGGTGGGCCTCACAGGCTCTGCTTATTATCCAGGCCCACAGATAGAAATGTTAAGTTACCAAAAAAAAGGGGACACCAGAGGAGAATCTTAACAGGGTCCTTAGAACTCAATGCCCCGCCCACACCCATCGGCTAGGTAAAAGCTTCTCAAAATACACCTCATGGTCTTGGGACCAGGTGGGGCAGTGTGTCTTACTTTTTCATAGAACAGAAGTCTCAGTGAATAGGAAGGACATGACTGAACGAAATGGCCACGAAGGGAAAGGACACAGACCTGCAAGCAAGGATCTTCTCTGGCTGATGGCATCCCCTGGCCTTTCTTTGCGTGAGGACCCAGGTTCAGTTTGACTGGATCTCCAGATTTTGAAGACAGAGCAAATGTGTGTTAGTTTCATACCACTGCTGCAGCCAAGACTGTGGCTTAGAACAGGACAAGCTTTTTGTTTTATAATTGTGGACAAACCCTGAGATGTGTCTGTGGGACTGGATTTCTGCTGGCAGCTGGAGTGGAGATATTGTTCCCATGTCTTTCCAGACCAAACATTCACATTCTTCAGTCTTAGAAACTTGCCAGGGTAGGGGCATGGGGATCAGAAAAATAAGTAAAGGGTACAAAGACTTGAGAAAAGTAATAAACAGAAATCATAGGATAGTACCGAAGGGAGTTCCAGTGAATACTGAAATTGCTTGCGTTTAATTTTCAATTGCTTAAAATACCCCTGACCCCAAAAGGTAGGAATAAGATAAAAAACTGTGTTGACATGATACAAGGAAATGAACAGACAAGTTGAAGGTTGTGGGCTACATTCATAGTTAAACATTCTGCTGCTGGATCAAAACAAGTCACACTTACATCCTAGACCAAAACATTCTGTAGGCAAACCACTCCCTGGGTGGAATCCATGGTTATCACCGTAAGGGAGAGGGAACTTAATTGGATCCTTAGAGTTTTGTTTGGAGTAGAAACAGATCTACTTCTCTATACCTGAAATACAAGGTCTGTATATTATTGTCAACACCTGTTGATGATAACCTTGAGAGAGCAGAACTTTCTGATCTAAATCTAGGTGGGACCTTTGTTTGAGTTAGAAACAGATAATAACCTTGAAGGAATAGAGGTAAATTCCAACTCTCTGTAGGCTCACATTCTTGGGCCTACATTCTCCTTTTCTCCTCCTCTTCCTCTTTCTTCTTCTTCTTCTTTTTCATAATAACTCTATGATTACACTGGCTCACAGAATTATCTAGAGTGATCTCCTTGTCTCAAGCTTTTAATCATGTCTATAGAGCCCCTTTGCCACAGAAGTAACAAGTGATATAGTCTCAGGTTCCAGTGGATAGGACTGGGCACTTGAGGAGGGGCCTGCTTTAGTTTACTTTCTTTTGCTGTGGCAAAAGTAACTTAGGAAGGGAAAGGTTTATTTCAGCTTAATGCTTACAGTTCATCACAAAGGAGAGAGACCACGAGTTAGATATGCTCTCTGATACACAGATAGGAAGAGGGGCCATTACTAGGTATAAAAGATGTGAATTTTCAACATGGCCAGCTTTTTCCTCACCCTTCTGCCTTGAGACAAAAATCTCTGGCAGCTTAAAGTAAAAGCCTTGTAGGCTTTTGTCTCCCACCAGGGAGTCTCTTGCTGATGAACAGGGTCAACAACTTTAAGGCCTGCCTGTTTAGGGCATACCACCCTGCAGATCTGGGCCAATCAACCTCGGTGGCTATCTTCAGAATGACCAGTTCTAAATTGAAGGAGGAAAGCCTTCAGAGACTTTAAATCCTCCAGACCTCAGAAGGGGGATATTTCTGAGTCTCCAGTCTGCTTTACGGGTCTTTTCCTTGGTGTGTCTATTGTGGCATGTTTCCTCACCCCCAGGAAATGCCTTCCTTCAACTGCTGATTATGTCTTCAGTGCTTCAGCTTTCTCTACCGCTATCTGTTGCACTTCAGGTCGTTTCTGCCTTTCAATTCTTTACCTGACAGAGAAAATGAACTCTATCCAGACCCCAACTCACTGTCAAGGAGAACTCAGGACAGGAAATCTAGGAAGAAATCTGAGGCAGGAACCTTGGAGGGACACTTTTTTTTACTGACTTCCTCCATGATTTGATCATCCTGTCTTTTTATATAATCCAACACCACCTGCCCAAGGGTAGCATCACTCAGAATGGGCTGGGTCTTCCTCCAATAATAGTTAATTTAGAAAATGCTCCTCTAGCCCCCATTCAGGCTGTCTACAGGTCAGTCTTATGAAAGCATTTTCTCAGTTGAATTTCCCTTTTCCCAGATGACTTTAGCTGTATCAAGTTGACAAAACACTAACCAGCACAGGGCTTATTCAACTACCACATTCATATGCCATGTCTAGGTGTTGATATCATGATTTGTAAATGCTGGCAACTAATTCTACAGCTTACAGCATCATGTAGGCCAGTCTTACATGTGTCTACAAGGAGGTGAGATGAGAGAGATTAGACCCTCAGTCTGACTTCTGATTTAAATAAATTATCCATTGATTTATAGAAAGCTTCCTGTACCTACCACCTCTTTGCCTTTGTTCATACATACTCTTTGACTTAGAGACTTCTACATGAATGAATGGCTTGCCAAGTGCTTATATTCCCAAGCCCATGTCTATTTTTCCCTTACTGTAAAATAAAAATATTTATTAAGTTTTCATTGCACAAAAATGTAGGTACTTTTCAAGTTCTGTTTCTTTCAGTCCCCTCAGCAATATAAAGAATCTGAAGCCACGTTGTAATAGATTAATAAAATGCTGTAGGTTCCTGGCAGCTGCAGCAGCAGAAATACTGCAGGCCAATAGGCAGCAGTGGGCAGCAGGTCCTGAGAGCAGCCAGTCCTAGGCAGGGACTGGAGCAGGTCCCCGAGTGGCTGTAGCAGGCCACAAGGAGAGACAGTTAGATGGGCATGTCATGAGACCACGCCGCAGGTGGCTGGTCTGCTGACAGGGAACCACGCAGTGGGTGAGAGACAGAGACATGGATAAGCACACCATGCAGAGTGAGGTTGGATATTTATTTAGTGGGTTATTGAGGGGGAAGGGAGAAGAGGAGAAAAGCAGAGAGGCAGAGAGAAAGAGAGAGGGGGAGGGGAGAAGTGGTGAGAGGCAGAACCTGCCTCTTTGAGAGGGAAATGGAAAAGAAGGAAGATAGTCAGGCTGCAATCAAGAAGGAAGATCTGTCTGCCTCAGCAGATGGGGAGGGAGTGGGCATGACTTGTCTCTTAAAGAGACAGAACAGATCATTACATTCCCATCTCTTTTTTATAATAAAAAGGCAGGGGGTTAGGCACCACAGATTAACGGAATTGGGGCAGCGGATTCTTAAGACTACTTCCTGTTTATTTATGGGTGTTGTCTTTGGTGGGGGAACCTGAGAAAGCTGGGTGCTGGTCACATCCTGGCATAGCTGGTTTCTTTGTTCCTGTCCATGGTTGCCCAGCTGCACAGCTAGCAAGAGGCAGAACCAGTGTAGCAACCTGGTAATGGCGTTGTCTGAATCCTTAGCCTTCAAGGAAAAAGGAAGCTAAAGTATAAATACTCACATCCCTTGTGTTAAAAACTGAAGGTAGTATAGTTCAGAACTTGTGGAAGTGGTCAACTGACTTCCAACTTGAGACTCATGCCATGAGAGGGAGCCCATGCCTGACACTGTCTGGAGGGCCAGGAATCAGAGACCTAGGATAGAACCAAACATGACTGGCAAAATAAAGTCAATGAAATGATTCCTAATGATATCCTACTTTACCCTTAGACCACATCCTAGCATGATCATTGACAGAGAGGCATCATCCAGTATTGATGGGAGCAGATGCAGAGACCTAGGCCAAATATTAGGCAGAGCTTGGTATGCTATGAACCCTGCTCTTTTCTGAAGGGAAACAGAGGATGAGTGGATCTGGGGGAGAGGGGAGACTGGGAGGAGAGGACAGAGAGTAAACTGAGGCTGGGTATAATATATGAGAGAAGCATAAACAAATAAATAAATAGATAAATAAATAGATAAACAATTAAATAGGCCTATAATCCCCAATGAAATAGATGTAGTCATTAAAACTCTGTCTTAGGGTTTTATTGCTGTGAAGAGACACCATGACCATGACAATTTTTTAATAAAAGAAATTTATTGATTCTTTGTGAATTTTCATCGTATATCCCAATCCTGCTCATCTGCCAGTCTTTCTGTATCTGCCACTTACTCTTGTAGTGTCTCTCCCAAAGGAAAGGTAAAAAATAAAAATAAGACAACAATAAACAATAATAAAAAAGAAAAAAACACTTAGCTCTTCCATCTTTCCCACCTCTCCATCACCTCTTCAGTCATCTTAGTGGTACTGGGAGCTGCTGTGTATAATGCAGTAGACCCTTTGGTCCAAACAGCTGTACTTGCAAATGTTCATTGTGTAATGAGTTGTTGGTCAGGTTCAAGGTCTCAGGCTTTGGTACGCTATCAAAACTGCCCCCCCGCCATCCCTTTCCCATATCCTACTATTACTCAGAGACATGGAAATCCTGCTACTATAGTTCTGTAGGATCAATCCCTTCAAACACTCCAGTAGATCATATATAGGGTAGATATTGGGTGTGCCAATATCTACATCCAAGTTCTGGATGTCAGCTGAGTTGGACAGTCTAGACTGCAGAAGAAGATTGTGTGCCACACGGGGCATAGCTTGAGCATATAAGACCTCAAAGTCAGCCTTCACAGTGACACACTTCTTCCAACATGGTCACTGTTAGGGTCCAAGAGAAGCCCCCGACGAAAGACCAGCGGTCATGTATGCAATAAGAATGCTTTATTAATTCCAGTGTTGGGGTGGCACATGGCGGCTTCCCAAGAAGGTCACAAGCTCCTTTTAACTGGAGTTGGGGAAATTCCAAGGACGAGGAACTAATCTGGGCCTGATTGGTGGAGGAAAGATTAGTCTGGGCTGATTGGTGGGAGGCCCTAGTGGTTAGGAACCTTCTAGGTGCAGGGTACGGAAAGCCATCTTTAGTTATCAAGAGACTGGGGGTGCCTGCTGAGCCAGAAAAAGGACTTTGGGGACCTGCTGAGGTAGCAGAAGGGGCCATGGGGTGCCTGCTAGCAGAAGTTTGTGGGGTGTCTGCTGATTTGTTGCTCCTAAGTTGTGGGTTTTCATGAGGACTGTCTGTTTAGCACTTGCCCATTTTAGTGAACCAAAACGAAGGACAGGTCTCTGTCAGGCTACTAGGAGAGCCTGTCTTAGCTCTGGTCTGCCCCCACCCCAGCCCTCTCAGTCACACCTCCTAATAGTGGAACTCCATATGAGCCAAACATTTAAACACTGAGTCTATAGGGGCAATTTCTGTTCAAAACACCACACTGTGCCAAACAAAAACGAACAAACAAACAAACAAAAACAAAGAAACCAAGGGTCAGATGATCTTAGGACAGAATTCTACCAGATTTTCAAAGAAGAGTCAACTCCAATACTCCTCAAATTATCGCAGAAAATGGAAACATTGCCCAATTTATTTCATAAGGACACAGTTACCTTGACACTCAAACCGTGTAAAGATTTAACAAAGAAAGAAAGATCAATTTTCTTTATGAACATAGATGCAAAAATACTCAATAAAATACTTGAAAGCCAAATCCAAGAACATGTCAAAAATATCAACCATCACCATCAAATATGCTTCAACCCAGAATTGCAGGGATGATTCAATACATGAAATCCAGTAACTGTAATTCACCAGATAAACAAACTGAAAGAAAACACACACACACACACACACACACACACACACAGGGTCATCTTATTAGATGCAGAAAACGTCTCTGATAAAATCCACAACCCTTTCATGATAAAAGCCCTGGAGAGATTTGGGATACAAGGGACATACCTCAACGAAACAAAAACAATTTACAGCAAACCAATAACCAAATTCAAATTAAATGGAGAAAAAGTCAAAGAAATTCCAATAAAATCTGGAACAAAACAAGGTTGCCCTCTATATATCTAGTCAATATTGTTTTTGAAGGTTTAGCTATAGCAATAAGACAGCTGGAAGAGATCACGGGGATACAAATTGGAAAAGAAGTCAAAGTTTTGTTACTTGCAGATGATATGGTAGTATGTATAAGTGACCCTAAAAATACAACCAAGGAACTCCTACAGCTGATAAACACATATAGCAAATTAGCAGGATAGAAGATTACAACTTAAAAAAAATCAGTAGCCCTCTTATGTATATATGACAAATGGACTAGGATAGGAATTAGGGAAACAGCACCTTTTACAATAGCCTCAAATAATATCAAATATCTTGTAATAATGCTAAACAAGCAAATGAAAGACTTTTATGATGAAAACATCAAGTCTCTGAAGAACATTCAGAGATAGAAATATCCTCCTATGCACAGGGGTCACTAGGATTAACATAGTAAAAATAGCCATCCTACCAAAAGCAATCTAATCTGTGTAGTCCCTACCAAAATTTCGACAAAATTCTTTACATACCTTGAAAGGACAATTATCAACTTCATGTGAAAAAATTAAAAAAAACAAAAAACAGGACAGCTAAAACAATCCTGTACAATAAAAAGAACTGCTGGATGTCTCACCATCCCTGATTTCAGGTTGTACTGCAGAGCCAGGCATTATATATATATATAATTAATATATGTAATATACTGATAATATATATTAGTATACTATAGTATAGCTATAGTATTAGCATAAACACAGACTTGTTGATCAATGGAATCAAATTGAAGACCTAGATATAAATCCACACACCCACGGAGACATAATTTTTGATAAGTAAACCAGAAATACACACTGGGAAAAAAAAGATATCATCTTCAACAAATTGTGCTGGTCAAATCAGATGTCTGTATGTAGAATGTAAATAGATACATATTTATCAGCCTTCACAAATCTCAAGCCTAAGTGGATCAAAGACCTCATCATAAAATTAGACACACTGAGCCTGATAGAAGAAAAAGTGGGGAACAGTCATGATCTTAAATGCAGTGGCACAAGAGACTACTTTTTTTTTCCTTTTTTCTTTTGGTTTTTTGAGACAGGGTTTCTCTGTAGCTTTGGTGACTGTCCTGGAACTAGCTCTTG
>LOJH01029883.1:0-10261 GCA_001685095.1 Ellobius talpinus
TTTTTTTAATAACAATAAAAAAGTGTCTGAAATAAAAAATAAAAAAAAAGCAAAAAAAAAAAAAGAAGTTTGAAAAGAAAGAAAATCCTTGAAAATCTATTCCTGTGCCTGTAGGGCAAACATGTCCCCTGAAGAATTGGTGCCTGGTGCCTGTGACTCCACACAGATCTAACTGAGATAAGAAGGGAACTCCATCACAGCGAATAATGTGCATCTCCATCACCTTCAAAAGATCCCGGCTGAGCAAAGCAGTGATTCGGGAAATAATAATGTCTACAGAGAGAAAAACATGAGGTTTCCAGACTCTACATCAAAGAGGATTGGAAAATATAAAATATGGAAAAGTATAACACCGTGGTCACCACAAAAACTGCCTTACAAAGAAACGAATGTGTCTGGGGGTGAAATTTTATTTAAATGCAGTGAAAATCTAAATGCTGTATGATTGGTAGTTCCTTCTGAGTCCTTCTAATAGTTGTATATCTCTGTGTGTGTATGTTTGCATATGTATTTGTGGATGCATGTGTACATGTGCCTGTCTGTGTGTTTCCGTGTGTGTATGCATGGCTATGTGCACGCCTATGTGTGCATGTGTGTTTGTGTATGTGTGTCCACGCAAGAGTATGTTCATGTGTGTATTTTTCTAGGGTTCAATACTCATACACATTTCTTCCAGAATCATGAGCTTTTCATTACCTGTTTTCAAATTGTGAAAATTTCTGACTGAGAATTCATGTGTTACAGTTTACATGAATTTCACAATTCAGTCTCCATAAGTCATTGGACTTTGCACACAATCATCGTTTTTGACTCAATGATCATCATCGAAGAATTTAGTTTCCCTTCAATCATGGACTCTTGGATGGTCCACTGTCTACCTACTCAATCCTGAAAGCCAGCTTCTACGCCTCCGCATTGCTGCTTTATTTTCTTACTATGCAGCCAAGGATCTGGCACTTTAGTGTTTTAAGGAAAAAAAACATAGTGGTATTTCAAAAAGAATTGCTTCTAAGTCCATTGTCAGATTTGTTCACAGAACACCTCGAAACACAGTGAACCGAGTAAAGAGACTGATGCAGGCTCTTTAGAGACTATTCTTCCAGAATGCCTTTCCATAACTCAGTTTAGTTCTCACTCCGTCTTTGCTTGCAGGGAGCATTTTAATTCACTCAACAATGGCGAGACTTCATTTCCCTTGAACCTGTCTCGGGTTGATTCAGTAACCGATAGCAGTTATTTAAAAGGCATCTATATGGAATCTAATATAAGACTGTGTAATATAAAGCATTTTATAAATACTAAGCCAACTTAAGTTGTTCTATACACCAGGAGATGAAACTGTGGGCAATTACCTTTACCAGATGGATAAATGCACAGTGGCTTTACTACTTCCAGACAGTCAGAATACACGTGTTTAATTAAAATCCAAGAAATGTGTTTTAGATTAAAGGGCGTTACTTCTCACAAATCACCTGAAAATCATTTTGAGAAATATTGATTGTGAAATAATGATTCTAAAACGTGAGCCAGTGTCAAATGTATAGCCTAATAAGTAATGCAAAAATGAGCATGATCTTATGAAAAAATTACTTAGGTGATGGCCAGCAAGATGGCTCTGTGGGTAAAGGTATCTCTCCAGGCCTTCCAACATCCCTTTGATCCATGTCATTGACAAAAAACGACAGAGGAGAGAATAGATTCAGAGAAGTTGTTTTGAGATCCCCAAATGCACAGGTCTGTATGTGTGTTCCCACATCATACAAACACATCTAGAATACACAGTTATAACAGCGAAGGTTAAAAACCACCCGGTAAGACTGCTTTTGATAAATACTGCTCAACATTGGTGAATGTAAGTTCTATAGATTATTGTGCATCTTTAGCATGTACAATATGTGTTTCTGTATGTTTATGAGTTCATAACACATACACCTGAAAATGTACAGGACAAACCAGGACTATAAGCCTGTGTTTAATATTTCAAACAAAAGTTGTCCATGCAATTTTATGGTGTAAAAGAATAACTTCCGAGGAAAGTGCCCATGTATTTGATTCTAGATTTGCTTTACTTAGTTGTTCCAGTTAGAGTTATATTATTTAAGCCTGGAAAAGTGTTATTATTCAGGATTTGTTACTGTATGATATGTAACTGAATCAAAATAGGTACTGTTCCTTGGTCTGTGTCTAATAAAATATTATTTTAAGAAAAAATATGTTTAATTATTAACGAAGAAAAACATTGGGTGAATTAATTTATGTAGTTTTTTTAATAAAATTAAATGAACATTTTGGGGAAACAGATGTATAACGGCTCTGGCATGCAATAGTTCAATTTGGCCCAATTAAACTTTATTGAATTTCATTTCTACAAGATTTAATTCATCTGTTTTTAAACCAAAGAGCAAAACAACTAAAACAAACATACAATACCTTTCTCCTTCTATAAAAAAAGTTTATTCTAACTTATCAAACATACAAAGGTTTATAAATCCATCAATAATTTCATATGGTAGTTTGTTACTACATTTTGCATACTTTAAACATTTCAAGATACATACATCTACAGAAAATGAAAGATATGGTACAGCTACACAGGGACTTTCTTCAACAAGAATCTAGTTAGTTTTAGGCAAATGCAAGGTGCGATGATTTTGTGGCCATTGGTTGAGTTTTCTTTCACAGATAGACTTTATTAAATGAATTCATATGAACACAATGCAACAAATATTTGTTATTGTTATGGCCAAATAAATATCCATAACTCTCCAGATCTCCATGGTATTGCAAAGCCAAAGCCTAACACATAAGAAAGTCTTTTATGAGTGATATGGGAATGGGGTTTGTCTACTTTTTAAAACACAAATAGATCATTTCCTGTAAAAAAAAAACAAAGCAAAACCTTTTTTTTCTTAGTTCTGAAACATTAAAGAATTATGTAACAAACCCTTTAACCCTTTACAGACTCCAGCTCCATCTAATAAAGGGTTAAGTACTAAATGACTCAGTTTGTGGATGGGGCTCCAATCTCAGGGCTGTTTATAACACAAGTATGGCTTAGCATCACTATTATTTTAAAATATTTTATTAATTGTGTGTGTCTGAGTGAGTAAGAGGGAGAGACAGAGACACACAGAGAGAGACAGAGAGAGAGAAGGGGGGAGAGAGAGGGAGGGAGGGAGGGAGGAGAGAAAAAGTGTGAGTCTATGTCTGTGTTCATATAAGTACAGTTTCTGAGAGGTCAGAAGAGGGTGCCAGATCCTCTGCAGCTAGAGTTACAAGTGTTTGTGAGGCACCTCATGTGGATATTGAGAACAGAACTCAGGTCCTCTGCAAGAGCAGTTCATGTCATTCAATTTTGAGCATTCTTGTCATCTCCAGAATTACCATTCCTACAGCTGTTTCATTATCAAGTTGGGTAAGAGAAGACACAGTCCCAAAAGGATCCTGAAAAGAAATGAGAAAACAATTGTGGATATGAATTGATAATAATACATCTCTATGATTTGTAGCCATATTCTGGAATAAAACATTTTCAAATTTCATGTCTCTTCATGGCTTCTTAACTCCAAATTTATTAACTAATAAGTCTGTGGAAATACAAGGCAATAAAATAGCAAAAATGCTTCACGATTCCTTGTCAAAGAAGGCAATGTTGAAAATAAGCATATGTATATTTGTTTACTGTCTAATTATTTTGGAAATGCAAATAAGTGAGATGTTATGGAATGCCAGCTAGAGCGAATACAAACTGAAAGATTCACTACCATGTGTGGTTGAGAAACAGGGCTTCTCACAACCTCATGGTGGAAGCAAAATGGTGTTAGCATTTGAGAAAAAGCAAACTTGAACATGTCCTACTCACTTCCATGCATCTGTTCTAGGCCTGATATGTTGGAAGATGTTATCACCATTAAAATCATGTACACAGATGAATTAAATAAAGCATTGCCTGTCTATAAAAATAGGTTAATAAAAGTGAACATCTTTTGACAAATGGTGCTGGAACACCTTGACACTGACATACAAAATGAGTTAAATAATATACTGCTTATTCTGTTCAGAACGGAGAAGCAATCTTGACATGAAGGGCAAAGTTTTCAAATGTGAAAAGGATAAAGGGAGAAAACTTACGTTTCCTTTGACTTAGTGTTAAATTTTTAACACAAAAAACACAACTCTTAGAGAAAAATATCAGTAAATTGATATGGTGGTTTGAATGAGAATGGCCCCCACAGGCTCATATATTTGAATGCTTGGTTTCTAGTTGGTAGAATGATTTGGGAAGGATTTGGGGGCATGGCCTTGTTGGAGGAGGTGTGTCAGTAGGGGTGGGCTTTTGAGGTTCAATAAGCCCACGTCATTCCTGGTTAGTGCTCTCTCTCTCTCTCTTTCTCTCTCTGTCTCTGTCTATATCTCATGCTTATGAATCACAATGTAAGCTCTTAGCCATTGTTCCAGCACCATGGCTGCTTGGTTCCTGCCATGCTCCCAAACAAGACAGTCACAGACTCACACTCTGAAATTGTAAGCAAGCCCACAATTAAATCATTGTTTATAAGTTGCCTTGTGTCCCTTCACAGCAATAGAAAACACCAAGATAACTGGATTTTGTCAAAATTTAAAATGAAACCAAACAAAGTCACAGTTAAAATAATTAAAAGAAAAGTCTGATCTGGGAAACAATATTGCTATTTTCTTATCAAATGAAGGACTGACACTTAAAACTCATAAAGCATTCCTAAGCATTGTAAGGAAATGCAACTCAATCAAAAAGTATTTAAGAATCTGTAGCAGTGTTTCTCATGACTTTGGGTGTTGAATGACCCTTTCACTGGGGTCACATACCAGATAGTTATGTTATGATTCATAACTGTAGCAAAATTACAGTTATGAAGTAGTGATGAAGGTGATTTTTATGACAAATGAAAATGTATTATTTTAATTTAAATTTATGAAAGGGTCACAGCTTTAGGAAGGTTGAAAACTACTGCTCTCAGCTAATACCTCTTCAGATCAAGTTTATAGATGGCAAATGAGCCAAGGAAAATGTGCCCCAAACTAATCAGAATATGAATGTGAGATAAGCACCTGACTACACAGGTAAACTCTGAAACAAGGGCAACTGTGCAACCTGAAGGCACTGGGAAAAACAGCCCATTTATTGCTTGTGAGTATGCAGAACAGCTCAAACACATTAGGATAATGTAAGGATAAAAAAGGTTGTGTGACCACACAACCTAATTACTATGTTCTTGGATATTTTTACATGATTTGGCATTAGAAACAATGCCATGCAAAAACCCTTGAACAAATGTTTATGACATCTGTATTCTTAATAAAACTAATTCAAAAGGCCAAGATGCCTTTTGACAGCTAAATGATGAGTAAACAGGCAGAAATATTATTGGTTGATGAAAAATGAGCTACTGAGACATGGCGTGTGGATTAATAAATGAGAGAAGTGAGGCTGATATGTCTACCTACTTGGCCAATTACAAAGATATCCAAATCTATAAAGACTCAACTGTCAATCAGTTAAAAGATCTAAAATTAACACTGATTGAGGCAAAGAAATGGACAGGAAGAAGACAGTTTTAGGACAGTGGTGCTGTTATTCAAACACCAAAATAAAAGACAAATGGCTCTGTGTAATTAATCAAACCCACATTGTGTAATTCAAAGAGGAAATTTTGTGATAGACACTGGATTTGAGTTATGAACTGTGCAGCAGTACTGAGCCTTATTAGAGCAGATATACGATACACAAAACAATATTCATGGGGAGGTCAAGGGTATGAACTGATGTAGAAACTCTACGTTTTATGCTTCTTTGTCCCCATTAGCTTAAAGTTATCCTAAAATTACCATCATTTAAGATTTTAAATGCATGAATTTCATTTCATGCATAAGCATACTTCAAAGTAATGACTTTGGATCAGGAGAACAACCCAAAAACAATGGGTACTTCAGGACTCTATGTATATATCAATTAGATATATGTTCAAATCTATTGAAACCATCCTACAGTATCTGAGGCACATTTGGAGTTAAACAGAGCTTGAGTGATGGGAGGGTGTGTGCCTTACGCATGGAGAAGAAATTCATTACCCTAATAGTCATTGTGTTTTTCAGGTTTCAAAAATTTCATAGCTATATTTACTGGATAATTTATATGTTCAGTTGATTTTTGGACAATTATATCTTAATAGAAACACCTTTAAAATTCATTTGTCTTGATTCTATATTTAAATTTTGTTATTTTTTATTTGTAAGATAAGATTTTGGCACAGTATACACATATATCTCTATCTGTATGAACATGGTGTTTGCACTATTTTTACTTGTGTAAAAAGCACAGTTTGCTGGATTTTCAATATTTTATCACTTTTGTTCTGTATACCTCCTAGAAATTAATGTCAATAACTATACCTAGAAGTTATTAGTTTAAATGAATGATTTTAATGTGATGATTAGCAAAAATGTATCAATACATCATTTTCACTAAAATGAAACAAGGCAAGGTTGCATTGGCAGTTTGTGGTGAGAGATACATGCGTCTCCCTGGGCAAAATGACTTTGCAAGAATTCTGAATTCATTGACCCTGGGTAATTAAGTCTGTGCTTACAATACTAACACAATTCTAGTTAATGAGTTAAGCCATTTTCCAAGTATTTGTTATTGTACCAAAAAGACTTATACCTTTTACAGAAAGGATGCAAGCTAAAGCAATAAGTAATAAACCATTTCATTCTCTAAAGATGGTCTTTCGAGTTTGCTTTTCCCCCCAAATCTTTCCTGAATAAAAGAGAAAACAAAACACAAAAGAGATGAGAGTAGAGGCTCAGGGGCTAAGGTAATGTCCTAGAGTTTCCCTAGTCCATAAAACTAGATAAATGGTTCCCTCCTGTAAGGTATTCCCATGGATGCCTTAAACGTCCCAGGGGCTGTGAGAACACCCACTTCTCAGTATCATGTCTTTAACAGCAGTGCCCCTGAGATCTAATCCATACATGTTATTTGGATGGTCGCTTGCATGTGTGATTGAAGTGGGTGACTGAAGAAAACAAATGCATGGAAAAGTGACTAAGGAGAAGCTGTACAGCTGCTATGGCTAGTCCAGTCAGACTTGAATCTGAGAGTTCTGCCTGGGGTAGAGAAAGAAACAGGTCAAACAGAGAAACTGAGCCTCACTGGATAGTTACTGAGTCAAGTGCCAGTGATAGCATCTTAGACAAAAACTGTGTCTATAATCTACACCATATATATTGTGTGTAGTGCATTTTATATTGTAAGTTATATATATACATATATATATATAACATTCATGTATTACTGCAAATTATACAATATTTTGTTTTGAAGTAGGAAGTAAAACTTACTGTCTGCATTCCAAAGAATGTCTCAGCTTTCTGCCCTGAATTCCTTTTCACATCCTTAAAACCATCAACAATCCTCTCCAGACAACACAGAACACATTTACATACTAACCGAAGTCAACTTTATTACAAAATGATTCCGATTGGAGGAGACACAGTATCTGAGTTAGTTAGTAATACTTTGGAGATGTGGAGTAAAGCTTTATGGCTTTTCCAAAGTCAATCACATCAATAAAGCTAAACTATACAGTATATATCTTTGCAGTTTTTAGAAGGGAGTGGTCAGATCCCTAATATATATGAGACCTTTGAGTCATCCACAGAGTCAGTCATGCTCAAAATACTCAAGTCAAAGAGTCAAGTGCTGGTGTTTGACGAGAACTGTTTGTCCTCAAGTAGAAAACATATGTAATAGATTTTCCTCACAAAATCCGCCAAGCCCTCCTCTCATTTCTCAATGTGCAAGCTAAGGCATCTGAGGGTGTCCTTCATCCCTGCCACAGGAGTTCAGCAACCTTTGCTCATCTCAGAGGCTCAAGCCACTGGAAAAGTACATGGAGGTGGTATGGGTTGTAGGTTCTTTGTGTTTTCTTATGTTTTAGGGGTTTGTGCAGTGTACATACATGTATGTGAGCATTCCAGTGTATGTAAACATTCTGTACCCGCAGGTCCATGTGCATATGTGTGTGTGAGTGTGTGCAAGTTTGTTCACATGCATGTGTGTACACCTGCACATTTGTGTTCATTCACGTGGAAGCCAAGAATAAAGTCAGGTGTATTCGACTATCTCTCCACTTTATTTATTGAGGCAAGGACTCTGGCTGATCCAGGAGCCCAAGCATTCCAATGAGTCTAACTAACTGCCTTGACCTGATAATTGCCTGACCTTACCTTCTATTCTAAGTTCTGGGATTACAAGTGGTATGATACCTTCCCATTTCAGTGTGGTTTCAGAGGGTGTGACCCTTGGTCCTTACAGTTGGATGACAAGCATTTTACACTCTTAGCCATTTTTCTATGTCTGATGTTGGACTTTCAGATATATTGAAGAACAGGCAAGAAAGGAAATAATAAATTCCATGCTTGAATACACATCTCATTAAACTTAACATATCAGACGGTCCTTAGAATACTCTTAGTGTTTGATAAAAGGTTATAGTTTGAAGACAGCATTGATCAGTTCAAAATACATGCACACTGTGTTTCATATCATATTGGACTCTGTGGAAGAGGTATAATTATCACAATCTCAAAAATAAAAGAAATAATTAATACCTAACCACTGGAGAAAGAGATAAGCTGTACTACAGTGGATACACAGGAAAATGTATTGGAACTTAAAGACATTTTTAGAAACTTGTACCATTAAAGGAAACAAAAAACAAGGTATTACAGAGTAAAAATGTAATTGGATGTTAAAGCAGAGGTTTGGGTAATGGCTCAGCTGGAAAGGCAGTTGTAGAGCAAGCATGAGGGCCTGAGTTCAGATCCCAAGCACCAGTGTAAGTACTGAGAGTGGTGATGCATGCCAGCAATCCCAGAAGTCAGGAGGCAGCAGCAGGAGTGGATCTACCCAGGCAGTTTGTCCAAATGAGTGGGGTTCAGGGTTAGTGAGAGACACCCTCTCTCTCTCTCTCTGTCTTTGTCTCACTGTCTCTGTCTTTGTCTCACTGTCTCTGTCTCTCTCTGTCTCTCTCTGTCTCTCCTCTCTCACACACAAAATTGTTACAAAGTAATTAAGAAAGATGCTTTACATTGAACGCTGCCCTCCACATGCAAACATAAGTGAACAAACTAGAACACAGAGAGATAGTGAGAGAGAGAAAGAGAGAGTCCAAGTATTTTTGAGAAGTAGAAACTCAGTCATTAATGCAAAAATTCCACTGAGTAGAATTGAAACCATGAACACACCTGACTTGCTATTCCCGCCTGTCCTTCATTTCTCCATGTCTCTTTCCCTCTCCCTCATGATCTCACCTTTCAATAGATCCCAAGAAAACTAACTCAAAATACAAGACTTTTAACTTGAGCTTCCCTCCTGCAAACCTGTGATCTCATTAAAGATGCTGCGTGGGTAGGGAGGGCTCCTTCCTCCTCTGAAGTCAATCACAGACTCTGTCTTTGCATGCAGCATGTGCCATGCTCAGGTGTCTCCAAAGGTGTCTCCAAAGACTGCTTTGCCATCTGCAGTCCTCAGGCCGAGAAAACAACTGTACCTATGACTGCCTGGTTAACACCACTTTCTCTTCTGATGGAGGCAAGCATCTCATGTTGAAGAAACCTTCCCTACAAACAGTATACACAGCAGAGAGATGCCCTTCCAGAACCCTCCCACTCACTGACGGCTTATCCTCTTGTCTCCTGGCCCCACAAGCCCAGGAGAACCTGGCTGTGCCAATCGTTTCCTAGCCAGAACCTGGTACATAGCCAATTTTCAATAAATATATGTTGAACCAATGAGTAAATCAAAGTAAAAGTAAGGTAATAAATACTTTGAATTGCATCCAACTTTGTTAAAAAGTCAGTTAAATATAGATAAAATAGAGTAAAATATGGAAGCAAAATAAATGTTATATTCATATTGATATTAAATTGTCTTAGAAAATCTTAACAGAATGGCTTAAGAAAAGCCCTTTAATAAATCAATAAACAGTATGATTCCATTTGGCCTGATTGAATAGTGGTGTGTGTGTTTGCACCTGAGAAGTAGCCTGGCTATGTTGCACTTCTCTTACAAGATGGAAGAATTGGGAAACATTTGTTAATTAGAGGTGGTCCAAAACTCTCACCACCTCTAATATCGGTTCTGACACATAAGACACACCTTCCAGGTGGGGAGAAAGAGAGAGAGAGAGAGAGAGAGAGAGAGAGAGAGAGAGAGAGA
>LOJH01029884.1:1800-17280 GCA_001685095.1 Ellobius talpinus
TCTATCTATCTATCTATCTATCTATCTATCTATCTATCTATCATCTATCTACATGTCTATCACCTATCTACCTATCATATATCTATAATGTCAAGGAGAAATTGCTTGGACTTTGGCAAACTGGAACAGGATAACTTCTGAGTCCTTGTTGACATTGCTGGTGCAGGATCGGGTAGCTGTGAATTTCTTGGTGTAGTATGCTGTGACCAGATGTCCCCGCAAACACAGGTCTCCACCCTAAAGCTGATCAGGATTCAGAGGCCTTCTCACCTCACTGGGAAGGGCAGTCTCTTCCCGGGCAATAGCTCATCCTGCCCTGGCCCTGGCCCTCTCCTTCTGGAAGGCTGACTGGTGATCAGGGGACCTAGCTGGTTCCTTCACCAGGAAACAAAACATGAATCTGGGCTTGGATGCTTTGCATCTTCCTTCATTTTTCATGATTATTAGAGGAGCGTATTGACCCTATTTATTTTCTCACATGCCCACAGGCAGCCTTTGATGTTGATTTTAATCTGACTTGATCAGGTAAACAAACGATAGAGATGGGGCCGGCCTAAGTCAGGATACGGTTGTCAGTTGTGTGGTCCTCCTAGATTGTAGAAGCAGGGCATCTTAGGTAGGCCAATCTGTGTCTGCTTCTGCCAGCCAGCAGACAGGAGGGAAGGACTGTTTCGTTTAAATCCCATGTAAGATTTGGAGTCAGGAGGCGTCAGAGCAGGGACAGTGGGGTATGAGACATGGGGAGTGTGGTGACATAAATGGTTAGTGCTTCTACTGTGCCCCACTCCAGTGAGCTGTATGCCCTGGATAGAAGGGGGAGCAGAGTCAGGCTGAGGGATGCAAGTCCAAGAAAGTTCACTTAAGACCATGACACAAACAGGTGGCAGAGTTAGGGAGGGGCTAGGCTTCCCGCATCCCTCAACAGCTTTAGCGTGGCTCTGGTGACCTGGGGAGCCAGGGCCATCAGCAGACTGGCCAAGCTACTGAGGTCAGGGAGAAGACAGACATAGGAGCGAAGGGTGGTCAGGTGTGGCAGCCAGAAGAGACAAGCGAGCATGGACCTTAGCAGCAGGGAGAAAATCCCCTGTGGAGCCTCAGGGGGTGGGAGGGGTGAAGGTTTGGCAAAAGATCATTTAAGCTACTTCTGGGGAAAGCTTGTGGGGTTGGTAGATGGGAGACTTTCTGTCCTACTTGGGAGCTGTCTGAAGAGGTCCAAGGAGTAACTCTACAGTGTCAGCTAATAGGGCAGGCAGGGTTCAGGAATGCACTGAGTGCAGAGAGCAGGATAGAAACTGGATTTGGGCCTGAGGATGTAGGAAAGTGGTAGAGTCCTTGTCTACCATGCTCAAGGCCTTGGTTCAATGCCCAGTAACACACGTGCCCACAAGCACACATAGACACACACAATATAAAACAAATTGGATTCAGTATCGGGGTATCTGCATTTTTGTGAGTTATCAGCGCTGCCTTCTGATAAATTTTATTCTTTCTTGGACTTTGCATTAATTGCTTTTCTGCTGCTCGTGATGGAACACCAACAATCAGAAGGAACTCAGGGAAGAGAGTTTATCTTGGCTTACAGTTCCAGAGGGTGAGAATCCATGATGGTGGGGAAGGTGTGGAAGCAAGCAAGGAGATCACATCTCAGCCACATGTGGGAAGAAGAGACAGGGAAGTGTAAATGGGGTATGAGGCCATCAATTCTAAAGCCTCCTCCTCCAGGGACACGCGTCCCTTAGCCAGGTTCCATATCCTAAAGATTCCATAACCTCCCTCAAATAGTGATACCAACCAGGGGCCAAATATTCACATACATATGGGGGACACTTGTCATTCAGATGAGATCAGTCATATTTGGGGTGGTATAGCTGTAGGTGACATTTCTTATTCAGACCAGCACAGTATTCAAACATTTCTGTCACCTTAGATCGATAAAGAAAGAACCTGTGGAAAAGGGAAGAGAAACAGAAATTTTTTTCCTCTGAGACTGTGAGACACATTTCAGGTTGTGAGACATAGCAGATTTCTGCACATTTGTCTAGAAAAGAGACCAAGGGGGCTTCAGAACCATATGGCAAGCTTTACATTACAAATATACATTTATGAATTTATTTATTTATCCAACATTTTCTCATGAGCCCTTACTAAGGACTAGCTACCAGAAGCCAGTCAGGAACAAGACTCAGTCTTCTTTTCAAGAGCTACTGGGTGAAACAGACGCCTGTGGCCAAACTCAGCTCTACACCCACCCATCTCTGGTGCCTCTCCTTTCAAATGACTTTCATTTTGTTTTCAGGGGACTCTGTATGGGGACTCTCAAGGTGGGGTCCACTTGAAGAATCTGTTTATGCCATATATGACTGCATTTATGACTGTCAGCAGCAGAAGGACATTGGGGTGTCTGGGAGCCAGAAGAGGGAGAATTCACAAATGCAGACTTTCTGGAGAATCTGAACTCTCATAGGTGTAAACACTGGAACTCATGTTTGTGGATCCTCTGTCTCCACGCAGTGAGGCCAAAGTCACTGAACAAGGAGTGGCATCCTACCTGCCCCTTATCCTCTTGGTCATGATTTGAACCTGCTTAATGCATAAGTGCTGTGTGAAGTCTATTGCGTTTCGGGGTAAGGAAGAAAGAGGTGCATGATCAAAGGCAGAGAGGGGAGAGAGACAAGGCCATTGTGATGTGGCCAGGCATGAAGCTGGGAGCTGGGCCAGGGTCAGACCATGAACTCTTCCTTGAGATGCAACTTGTACCCAGGAAATGCTACCACAGTTTGTGTTTCCAGGGAACACTACAGAAAGGCCAAGCAGAGATATGCAACAGAGAGACATTTCTCCTTCCTTCGTTGAATGTGGCTCAGGTTTTGTGACATCCTCCAGGGGGGAGTTGGCCTCTGTAGGTTTGGAAGCCTTTGTTGGAGACAGTGCTCCAGGGATGGCTTGTACATTTGTGCGTTTAAGAGCAGAGGCCTTCGGTAACAGATTTGGGGGGCCTAGGCTGAGGGTGCTTCTCTTGTAATGAACTCTCACGTGATCTTTGTCTCAACCTAGAAATCAGGCTTGAGAGCTGCACAAAGGTCTGTGCTCTCCCACTGTCTCATAGCCCCGAGTAATGAGGTGTGTTTTCTCTGACCTCTCTTGCTGTCAGCGTCTATGAAAATGACTGACAGCCTTAATGACCCTGGGCTGCTGTCACAGATGCTACAAAAAATAATGGACATTGATTTGTCAGAGTTCTGCAAGCCAGAAGATTGCGATTAAAGTACCATCATACTTTGGTCATGGCAAGAGTTCTCATTCTGGTTTGCAACTAGCTGCCCTGCACCTGGATCTTCACATGGGGGTGATGTTGCTATGGGGAACAATCCCTTGGATCTCTAGTTATAAGGACACTAATACCCAGCATGAGTCCCCCATCCTCATGATCTCAACTAAGCCTAATTAGTGTCATAGGCAATATGTCATATTGGGGCCAGGGATTCAATAGATGAATTTTGAGGCGCTATAAATGTTTATCTCATGTATCTGGCTGAATTGTTAGCTTCAAAATAGATGAAATCTAAGACACTTTTAGTTATGCATATTTTATTCCCAAAATCCTGTGGGAAAGAAGGGATTATCTTCCCAATTCTGACCCCGTGTTGTGCTTATTTGTACTATAATTCATATTCCATTCATAAGATTTATTACATAAGGATTCCCAATCTGACTTGTCAATTTTAACCTGAAAGCAATTTTAAATATGTTTTGTTTTGTTTTTAGAAAAAAAACTCTTTACTTATTTCATGTGACTTTGTGTGTACATGTGCATGTATGTGGGTGGTCTATGCATGTGGAGGTCAATGGACAACATGTGGGAGTCAGCCCTCTCCTTCCACCACGTGGGTCCCAGGATTGAACTCAGGATTGTCAGACTTGGCGGCAAGTGCCTTACTTGCTGAGCCATCTTTCCATCCCTAAATAGTCTTTTTTTTCTTTCCCCAGAATATGCCACATTGTGGGGCATGGAGTACATTACGCTCCGTAAGTGTGTGTTGGATCCACTCCAGACAGGGACGACACATATTGGTTCTGGGAAGAGGTAATCGTGAATTGGTTTCCCTCACCACACTACATCCAAAATGACTAGCTGACTCCATGCAGATGAATCCAGACATTAATGTTAAATCACCTTCAGCCAGCTGGCTGTGGTCAGAGCCCCTGAGCTGGCTTCAAAATGTGACACTAGCGGGGACAAGTGTTCCAAGTTCAAGCCCCAGGAAAATAAAAATAAGTAAATATGAACTCACGGCCAGATGGCCTGCAAGGATGCCACTGCAGTGGAGGTTTAACTGGATAGCAATAAAAACTGTCACTGCGGCATGTCATCGTTGGTGACATGTTGCCGTTGGTGGCTTATTTATTAGTTCTTCCCTTAAGATACCAAATGTCAAACACGTTAATGCGCAGGAACCGAGCCTTCCCTCCCAGCTGCTCCAGTGTCAGGCTGCCAGCTCCAGTGTCTCCTGCGTAGGACCTGAGGGGAGTTTTGCATTCATACGTCATGGTATGTGTACCATATTGCATTTTAAAAAGGGCCAGATGAGGCTAACTCAGACTAATAATCAGCCTGCCAATCATTCTGCTGCATTATGTGTGAAACTGCTCTCCCCAGAACTTTTGTTCTTACTTAAAATGGGCTCTCCTTGAGTCCTAAAAAGCCAGATGGGAATGCATGGTTTATTTCATCAGCGATTGCCTTGAATCGAGGTATTTCTGTCCATTTAGTGCTTATGGGGCTTAGGGTACGACAAGGTGCTGCAGTGAAAATGATTCTGTGTGTGTAAATGGTATTTTGTTTAAAACTAATATAGCATCCCTGATTTATTCTGTCCCCTCACATAAACATAACCCAAGTTGGTTTAATATGCATCAGACTTGTCTTCTTTTAATCTGAAAACTAAAGCATACATAATGTTTACCCTCAAGAGATAAAACACCATACAAACAAATCCCTGATTGTTTGGAAGGCTGAGGCAGGTGGACCATGAGTTCCAGACTATTCTGAGCTACATAAAAAGTCCCTATCATCCAAAACAAAAAGCAGCTAGAGAGAGGACTCAGTGGTATTGTACAAGTTATCCAAATGTGAGGCCTGGAACCTACTTGAAATCTCATGTAGCAGCAGGTGTCTGTAATCTCAATGTGCCTATAGCAAGAAGAGAGATGTAAGCCATAGAATGGCAGAAACTCATGAGCTAGCTAGCCTGTGGTTCACAGCATTGAACAACAAATAATTCAATTTTGAGCAGACTACAAGTTCATGGGATATGAATCAAGAAGTTCACTATCTTCATTTTTCTCACTACTCAAAACCAAATTATTTGGTTCAGAAGACATGTTTTTAGAGAAAAGACACCCTGGAGATCTCCTAAGTTGTGATAGTTTTCCCCACGTAGGGTGTGTAGTTCTTGTTGAAGGCCATAATTAGTGTTAGAAGTGAAGATCATGCCAGGGTTTCTTCGAAGCCACAACTGGAGGCTCAGTGAGAGGGTGCACATTATTCAATCTACATTTAGGCAAAACCCTGGATAGATGCATGGAGGATAATGAGACTGAAGGAAGGATATTATGCAGTTATTTTCTCATTACTGCGACAGAACACCTGGCTAAAGCAACTTAAGAAAGAAGAGTTTATTCAGCTCATAGTTTCAGGCTACACTCTCCCTGCCTTCCCAGCCTTGAGGACGCAGGTGGAGTTTTCTTGTGTTGGTGGCCACTCCCAATTAATCACTCAGAAACTTGATAGTAATTGTAAATGCCTGGCCAATAGCTCAGGCTTATTACTAGCTAACTCTTAACTTTTTAAATTAACCAATATTTCTTATCTATGCTCTGCCACATGGTTTGGTACCTTTTCTCAGTACGATATGCTCATCTTGCTTTTCCCTGCATCTCTGGCAACTCCTCTGACTCTGCCCTTCTTCCTCCCAGCATTCTAAGTTTGGCTCTTCCACCTAACCTTACCCTGTCCAGCTATTGGCCAAGCAGCTTTTTTATTAAAACAACCACAGTGACATGTATTCACACAGTGTAAAGGGATATTTCACAGTAGGCTCCAACTTGTAAAAACCCAGATTCTGCGAATCCCTCTCAAGGGGTTCCCTGCTTGAATACAATTGTCTGGGAAAATACTCTTTCAGATACAGACTCACAGGCACACAGAGGTTGTGGCGACTGTGGTCCAAGAGGGGACCGTTGCAACTCATACTGGAAGTGTGTCGTGGCATTTATGGTGCTGGATTTACAGACACAGCGGTAAAAGGGTGGGAGTCCTGAGGCTTGCACTAAGGTTTTAGAAGGCTACTGAGACCAAGTAATGTGTAGCAGGAGTGATTTCCCTGTAAGGAGGCCCTGAAACAGCACCGAGTGAGGTCCAGACGGTGAGGACTAAGCTGTGACAGATGAACTGGGATTCTGGAAATACCAGGATTGCAGGACACCCACTGAGGAAGGCTGCAGGCATGAGCAGTAGCTGTAGCAGGAGGGAGATTGCATGTAATATAGGCAGCAGAACTGGAGGGGCAGGGGCTGTTGGAGACCGGGTGATTCCATGTGAGTCCTAGGTGCCAGAGATGGAGTTGAAGTTTTGGTATCTTTCAGCCGGTCTCACATTGGTCCAGCCTTCGAGCTCTGCTTCTGTTCTTCTCTTTTGGAGCAGGAGTATTTACTCTGTGCCATTGTAATATTGCAATGTATGTATGTAGCTTACTCCTACACGGGCTCACAGTTCAACTTCCTCGATTGCGGAAAAGACTTTGAACAGTGTTTCAGACCGTAAGGGCTTTTGAAGTTGGGCTGAATGCATTTGTGTTATGAGATGATCATGAGCCTGAGGGATCTAGGGGCAGAATGTTGTTGCTTGAATGTGAAGGCTCATGTATTTGAATACTTGGTCTCCACTCAGCTGTTGTTACTGTGTCGGAAGGTTGTTGAATCTTTTAGAAGTGGTGCCTCTGACGATGACTAGACAGGCACTGATTGATCCTTGGTCTTTGGGCTATCCGATCTCTGGTTTCTAATCATCCAAGCTATGTAGGGCGTGGGTTCCCTGTCATGGCATGGGCCTCAAGTTAAAGGAGCTTCCTTCAGCAGTTGATGGGTGCAGAGACCCACAGCCAGAGAGTCTAAATTGGAAGTCACCACCGGGTCTTTCACCTTGGAGCTCAGGGAATCTCACGGAAGAGGGGGAGGGAAAGTAGCAGGAGTCATAGGGGTTGGATAACACCAGGAGAGCATGCCCCACAGAATCAACTAAGCAGGGCTCATATGGGCTCACAGAGACTGAAGTGGCAAACATGGGGGCCTTCTTGGGTCTGTGCCAGGTCCCCTGTGTACATGCTATGGCTGTTAGCTGGTGTTTTTTGAGCCTCCTAACAGCAGGAGTGAGGGCATCTCTGGCTCTTTTGCCCGCTGTTGGGAATCTTTTCCACCTATTTGGTTACCTTGCCCAGCATTGATTTGAGGGTTTTGCAATTATGTCTTATTGTATCCTGTTTTGTTGTGTTTGGTTGTTGTCTCTTGGGGGGGGGCTGTTCTTTTCTGAAGGGAAATGGAGGGGGAGCAGATCTGGGGGAGTGAGGAGGTGCTGAGGAGCTTGGAGGAGTGGAGGGAGGGAAAACTGAGGTCAGGATGTAATATATGAGAGAAGAATCTATTTTCAAGAAGAGGAAGGAGAAGGAGAAGTGGCACCTCACTGTAGAAAATAATTACAGGGCAGGACTTGGAGGTCTTGTGGCCTCTCCTCTATTCGCATTGTGTTCCCTGGCTTAGAGTGATGGCTCAGTGGCTAAAACATTTGCTGTTCTTCCAGAGGACCTGGGTTCCATATAACTCTAGCTCTAGGGTATCTGACACCCCTCCAGGTCTCCATGGGCACCCTCTGGTGGCACATTTCCTGACTGAGGATACGACGTGACCAGAGGACTCATCCTCCTGCCACACGCTTACCCCGCAGTGATAGACTCTACCCTTCAAACCATCATCCAGAATAAGTCTTACTTCTTTTGACTCGTTTCATGCTAGTTATTTGGTCACCATTAGAAAAATACGAACACAAGATACCTGTCATATCTGCTGTGTCCTTCTCAATCAAGGTATGAAACAGAACCCGGCATGTGCACAGCACAATCTTGAACTTTCATCACTCAGGAGCCTGAGGCAGGAGGATCATGAGCTTCAGACCAGCCTGGGCTGCACAATCAAACCCTGATTTCAAAGACTAAAAAGAGAAACAAGATTGAGCAAAGATGGCAAATGTCCCATTTCCTAAAGGAAAGGCCATGGAAACCCCTATCTGGCATTTTCCTAGCCAGCCTGCCGGCAGAGGTTTAAGTGAGTAAGAATGGTGGCATTTGGAGATTTTATTTGTCATTTCCTCTCTTAGCCTCTCAGTATGGAAACAAATTTCTAGTTTCTTAGCTTCCTCTAATCACGTTTTGTTTCCCCTCCATATAGTCCCTTCTGTGAGCGGGTGTATAAACAAGGTAGTCATCTTTGGAGGGTGGCATTGGAATCTACAGGATGCTTGAGCCAGGATGATAAGTTGGTGGACTCCCAAGTATGACAACTGTGATACTTTTTATGAAATGGTGTTTTGATACAGTTGACTTTGACAGAAGTGAGGAAAGGGGAGCTGAACAGATGCAGACAGAAAGAGACTTCAAAGACCAAGTTTAGTGGGCTAGAGGGATGGCCCAGCAGGGAAGAGGGTGGCCCAGCAGGGAAGAAGGTGGCCCAGCAGGGAAGAGGGTGGCCCAGCAGGGAAGAGGGTGGCTCAGCAGGGAAGAGGGTGGCTCAGCAGGGAAGAGGGTGGCTCAGCAGGGAAGAGGGATGGCCCAGCAGGGAAGAGGGTTGGCCCAGCAGGGAAGAGGGATGGCCCAGCAGGGAAGAGGGATGGCCCAGCAGGGAAGAGGGATGGCCCAGCAGAGAAGAGGGATGGCTCAGCAGAGAAGAGGGATGGCTCAGCAGAGAAGAGGGATGGCTCAGCAGGGAAGAGGGATGGCTCAGCAGGGAAGAGGGTGGCTCAGCAGGGAGGGGAATGGCTCAGCAGGGAGGAGCATGCACTACTCTTGCAGAAGACCTGAGTTTGGTTCACAGCATCCATGTCTAGCAGCTCACAATTGCCTGTAACTCTAGCTCCAGGGGAGCTCAAAAGTGAATGTTAGCTCTTCAAAGATGGCCCCTTTAGAGATATTACAAACACATTCTTCTTGTTCCCCAGTCTAAAGCATGTTTGACACCGTTCATGAGTGACTGTCTTCCAATTCTGTGTCATTCTCTTCTCAGGCATTCTAACAGCTATTCCTCCATAGGAGGTAGGTTTGGCTTTGCGAAAACACTGAAGATCATCAGAGAGTCTCCATAGATGGCTTTTGAACTTAAAACAAGTGAATCACGCCACTGTGATGGATTAAAAACAGTTTTGCATCTAAAACACCATGCTCTGGCAGATGTGGTCCAGTTCTCTTCTGACTCCTAACTGGCTCTACTAATCGGTTTCTAGGAAGAAGGGCTGGAAGAAACCACCACACATAGGAAGGTGACCACCCTCACAGAGATCACTTTGGAAAAGGACACCTTCCTCAGATGAGACGAACCTACCGTTATTAGTAACCACTTTTATGAACTTGACTGAATTCTTGGTTGCAATGTTTTCTATGAGAAACAAGGTGCAAATCCACACTCATTACTAGCTCTTCATAAGAGAAATTGTATATTGTGTTGCCTTTCTCAATGCCACATTACTAAAACATATGACATTGCTGTTTATACAGCATAGCAAAGGTTGTCTGGTCGCGTGTACTCAGTTACTTTTCACGGTGGCAAAGGCAACGGTTGTCTTATCGTCCAGGTCCTATGAAATGTATTATTTTATGTTACTAATGTCTGACTTTGGTTCAGTGGTTGGAAGTTGATACATGTGAGTTCATGTGTTCATCACAAGGAGAGAAGGGAGGGCTTTAGCTTTGAACACGGAGCAGATTCTCCCCCGAATCCGTGTCTCAGGGTAGCTTGTTGTGCTATCCTTCCTGCCATCCAGTCTCAGCTTTGATTCTGCTAACTTTTAGTTTCTCATTGTTGAAATCTCGTCCTCAGTAGGAAGCTGGGATGGAGGGCCATCTCACCACCCGTCAGGCTAGGAAAACGTGTAAACAATCTAAAAACAAGTCAAGTGTCTTATAGTGTGCATCTTGGCAAACTTCTCCTTCCAAAACTATTAGAGCTAGGAAAGACACACCCTTACCACAGAATAGCGCAACACAGCAGGTCTTACTTTTTCACACGATTCAGAAAGCCAGGTCTCTGAGAAGTCAACAGCACTGCACCCCCCTTCCAGGCTCCCACTGTGGGTTTCTGCCCAAGCTGGCACTAGACCTGTGGACCCTGGCCTTTTTTGCTGTGCCAGGCTCTCGTGTGAACCTCTGGTGACACACAGCTCTGCTTTGGTAGCCCCAGTTTCAGAAGACCCAGGAGGTCTCTGCTTGTGAAGAGCCCAGCTGAGGGCTGTCCACCACTGCAGGTATCAATGGGGCAGAGACATCAAGGATGAGCACAGGGAAATTCTCTATAGAACTCACAACCAACAAGAGGCTGTGCCTATTTTCAATATATTTAAAAAAGGACCCATGTGCTGTTGACTTAGTCCTTTTGGAGAGTTTGTTTATAAGTGCTGTCATAGAAACTTGAAATGGGAAGATTGCTGAATCCGTATTTATTAGGTAAGTTATATGACACAGGCCAAAGGGAGAGGGTGCATGTATGCCTGCTACCACTCTCCATCAGGGGTTTTAACAAACGTTGCCAATGGATCGCATTCCACGGCACTCAGGGTGTGAGCACAAAGGAGTTCTTGGAATTCTCAATGAATAGCCACTCCTGATCAATCATTAGACTATATGTTCACAGTGCCAACCTGACGTTTCAGTGTGTTCCAGTGGGGACTGGTCGTAAAGATTGGAGTGAAGGATGTTGGTGTTCAGAACAACAGCGAGTGCTTCCCGAGGTCTCACTACTTACCAGACCCTCACAGACTTTCTCCTTACACCACCCCATTGCTTTTCAGGGAAACTTTATAGATTTATATGAATGATCTCACTTTGTTGCTAAGGAAATAAAGGCAAAGAGGGGTTAACTAGTCCGCCTAAGATCATGGATTGTGGACCCAGGTTGCCGCCTTCTGAGGTTACAGTCATTCTGCTATCCTCACTTTGGACCCTGGCAGGTGGAATGATGGACAAGCGCAAGCCTCAGATCCAGATGCGCACAGAGATCTCCCAGGAACTCGCTGCTGCTGCTCCTGTTCCCTTGTTGCCTCTTTGCCTAGCTTCCTCTTGATTGAGCCCTGCCACCAATTTGTCAGCCACCTACCAGGACCTTCCATTTCCAGTATCTAGATGCCCTTTGATTAGATCAGGTGGTCCTGGGTAAGCTGCTTCATTGATTCAAGAGTTAGGGTGCTGATGCTGACCTCATCTCAAAGACCCAAGCAGGGTGCAGCATGAGTGTCTGTCCTAGATCCCCCGGCTGTCAGAGCTTAGGTCTCCTCTTTCTTACCTAGCCTGCATCTTCAAAGTAGAGTGGTCAACTCCTCTATATTAGTGAAGGTTCTCTAGGGAAACATAATCAATGTTACCATCTATATATAATCTATATCTGAGAAAGGTATTTGCTATATGGTGCTGGAGACTGAAAAGTCCCAAAGTATGCCATGGTGACCCAGAAAAACTGGTGGAAAGTTCAAAACCCCGAGAGCTGGAGAGCCAATGTTGTCGGCCTCGGTATGAGTCTGAAGGCAGGAGAATCAGCAGGACTGAAGGCAGGTGGATGCTTCAGCTCAGCTCAGCGGAGGTCATTTAGCCGTCCTCTGTTATTTTGTTCTACGCGGACCCTGAGAAGATAGCGCAATGTCCACATGCACAGTGGAAAGGCCACCTCCTTACCCAGTCTACCAATTCAAGTGCTAAATTATTTATGGTCCAACTCTCTCAGACACACCTACAAATAATATCTAGTCGGCTCTCTGCCCATCTCATGGCCCAGTCAAGAAGACACATAAAATTAGCTATCACTTGTCCACCTACAAAACAGAATTGATGGATTCAGCCCTACTCCTCAGGAAGGACTGCAGACGCCTGATCTAAGATCCAATGTCTAGAATGACCCATTGAGTAAAAGTCAGTCACCATGGATGGCCTTTATAGTGGTGTCTGCTCCTAGTTCCGTCCCCAGTGGGATGCCCTAGAGAATGAAATGCATTCTTTGTGCCATTGACGATCACAATTCTTTTCATGTCATTGAAGAGGATTTGGTAGTGCACTTGCCAAAATGATCTGTACTGCCCTTTGCTGCCAGTCCTACTGACACTGGTCACTACAAAAGAACTTCCCCACAATTCATTCCTGACACTGGTTACTACGAAAGAACTGTCCCACAATTCATTTCAGAGCTCTTTTAACTTCTTTTATATATTCTGAATCTATGTTATCAAATTCATCCAAACTTAGTTTTGTTATGTCTTTCTGTATTGTTCTATCACCATCCATTGAGAAATGTTTCTCTTTGCCTCTAGCAACGTTTCCTGCCTGGAAGTCTACCTTCAGAGCTATTCCTGTACTCTTTGATTGAATATTAGTGTAGTATCTATTTTTAATCTATTTACTTTCAACGTGCTTGTATTTATTGTATTTTGTAACTGTATTTTTAAAAAGATAATCTGATAATCTATTGCTATTTTAAATATTTTTATTGAAGTATGATTCACATACTATAAAATTCACTTAAAGATGTAGAATTTAGTCCTTAACTATATCCACAGAATTTTGCCACTAAGAAAACTATATAAATTTAGATCTTTTCTAGCTTCTGCTAAAACACTTTGACTAAAAGTAACTTAGGGGGAAAATATTTATTTAGCTTACACTTCCAGGTCATAGTTTATCATTGAGTGAGGTCAAGGAAGGAACTCAAGAGGCAGAAACCATGGTAGAAGGCTTCTTACTTGCTCATGGGCAGATTCCTGATTAGCTAGATTCTTTATACATCCCAGGATCACCTGCCCAGGGAATGGTGCTGCCCGCAGGGGGCTGGAAATGTCTATATCAATTATTAGTACAGACAGTCCCCCATAGACATGCTCACAGGCCCCTCTGCCCCGGGAAATCCCTCAATTGAGACTTCTTCTCTCAGGTGACCCTAGGCTGTCAAGTTGACAGTTAAAACTAACGAAGATAAGATGATTTGCATAAACTAACGAAGATAAGATGATTTGCATAACTTCTTAAAGAAATATCACACCCTTTAGCATCCACTGGTCACCTCCCATCACCCCTAATCAGCACTGATCTTATCTGCCTTTCTCCAGTGTGGATTTGTTTATTGTGGGCATCTCATATAAATGTAGACATGCGTCACCAAGTCATAGCTCAGAGTATCAATACTCCACAGGAACATGTGAGTTCTTTCTGATTTTGGGCAGGTATGAAAAAGTGTGACAGGAGCATTCTGCTATCAAGTTAGTGTGTGTGCAAGCTTTCACTCCTTTTAAGGTCTGTGTTTGAATGGCGTTTCTGGGCCTCTTGGCTAGGCTACCTGTGCCGTTCTGAGGAATGACTGGGTAGTTTTCTGAGTTATGTTCCATAGCTTACCCCCATCAACAGGGCAGGAGGACTCCAAGTTCCCACATCCTCACCCACTTGTGGTATGGGCTGTCTTGATTCTAGCCACACTGTGGGTGTAAAGTGCTGTCTGTTGAGGTTTGGATTTGCATTTCCCTAATGACTAATGGTATTGAGCATCCTTTCAGATGGCGCTCATTCCTATTCTGCAATTTGTCTTCTCATTTCTCTTGGTGGTATTCTCAAAGTACAAAAGGTTTTAATTTTGGTAGAATATAATTTATTTTTCTTTTGTTATCATCTTGGTGCAAATCCAGGAAATTACTGTCAACTCAAGACCTAGGTTTAACTTTTATGCCAGGAGGATCGTTCATTGAAGTAATCTTGGCTATGCTGAGATGTTGGAGTATAGCTTCCTGCTTGTTATGTGGGTATCTGGTTGTCTCAGCAGCGAATTGAAAAGACAGTTTCCCTATTGAGTGATCGTGGGCTCTTGTTATGAACAAATTGATCGCATATGTGAATTTTTATTTTTGAGTTCCCAATTCTGTTCCATTGATACATTGGCCTATCCTTACATAGTAACAGACTTCCGAAAATGGAAATGGGATTCTCTAAATTTGTTCTTTTCTAACTTGTGTTAGCTATTCTAAGTCTTTTACATCTTCATAAGTATTTTAGTATCATATTGTCAATTTCTGGTTTTTTTTTTTTTAAGGGAAGGTAGGAAGCTAGGTTTTTGGTAGATACTGCACAAACCAATTTGGTTTTTAAAACTTTTGTGTATTTAACATAAACAACATGATGTTTCAGTGTACGCAGTGAAATGCCTGCTGTGGTACATAAACGTGTCCATCATCTTGAGGAATTACCCTTCGTTTGTATGTGTGAGAGGCAAGGGCACTTTAAACTTAGTTCTAGCAGATTTGTAGCACACAAAATACTAACTGCAGCCCTTGTGCTATGCATCAGGGACTAGACTTATTCTGCACGCTTGCGTCTCTGTTCCCTAGATCTCTGTTCTTCTTGCCCCCCCCCNCCCGTCTTTTTAAATATATCACAAGGTCTTTACCAGTTCATCCACTGAGGACATTTACTTTGTTTTTTTATCTCAGCTGGAGTAAAAAAAATGCCACAGTAGACATTGGAGTGCAGTCCTTACCTTCCTGTTTAAAGGTGGTCCGTGTGCTTTCTGCTGCTGTGATGGCCTCTAGGGGATTCTCCAGGCTCTGTCTTCCTTCTCACTTTAGGGGTGCTAGGATTAGAGATACATTGCCTATAGCTTTAATATGATTTCCAGTTTCCCAAACTCAAGTCACCAGGCTTTCTTGTCAAGTGCCTCTCCCTGCTGAATCACCTCCATGGCTCCTGCAGAGATTACTTTAAAGCCCCACGACTTGGTGCTTCTTTCGCTGTTCATCTTTCTTGGGCCTTGAAACACCTTGACTCAGTTCCCCTCACTTCTACCTCCTGCACTGCATCCTATTTACATACATAGGAACAATGCAATGGTTATTGGGTTCAATAAATAGACATTTAGTTTAACCATATAGCTATCATTTCTGTTGCTCTTGATTTGTTCATACAATTTTTCCTTTAAAGAAATCTCTTTGGTGTTGTTCTCATGCAAGCATGCTGGCAGACATTACAAAAATCCCTTCTGCTCGCTCACGTTTAAGTTTCATTTTTTTCCATTTTCTTTATTATTATTAAAAATTTCCACCTCCTCCCCTCCTCCCATTTCCTCTCCCTCCCCTCATTCCCTCTGCCCCTCCCTTTCCAGGCCAAAGAGCAGTCAGGGTTCCCTGCCCTGTGGGAAGTC
>LOJH01029886.1:5554-20773 GCA_001685095.1 Ellobius talpinus
CACACACACACACACACACACACACACACACACACACGGGGTGGGGGAGGGGTAGAAGGCACTAGTTTGGAAGAAAAAAGGTATCAGCCAGAATGAGAGGGAAACTGAGGAATAATGAGATGAACATCTTATAATGGAAACCATTGTTATATGTAATTTTATACACTAACAAGGAAACAGCAGCACTACCTTCATTTGAAAGCACAGTGGGTGTTTTTAACTTAAGCTAATATTTATATACATCATTCAGTAGGTAGCTGTTTGTAATTGGCGTATAGATGGGCTGCTACATGAACCCAAATAATGTGGAGATGAAACCAGGAAGTGTCAACTCTAAAATGGAAGCTAATGAAAGTTGGTATAGAAATGGAGATGCTCTAATAAAATTTAATAAGATGATTTAATAAACATGCTTCTTACCCAATGTCTACATTAAAGCACTTGCTGGAGACTGCTATGACCTAAGAGGTGCTCTTAACACCAGTGTCACCTAAGAGTCTGGGAAAGTAGGTCAGATCCTGAAGAACAGATGGTTGGAAAGACCCTCAAACAAGGGTCAGTCTTCATCATGTTACAACTCTATCAATAATTATCATGCTGACTGCATAGACTCTATCATGAGACAGCAAACAAGAAAGGCAGTGTCAGCTGGGCGGTGGTGGGTCACGCCTTTAATCCCAGCACTTGGGAGGCAGAGGCAGGCAGATCTCAGTTAGTTCAAATCCAGCCTGGCCTACAGAGTGAGTTCCAGTACTGCCAGGAAAACCCTGTCTCAAAAAAAAAGAAGGAGGAGGAGGAGGAGGAGGAGGAAGAAGGAGGAGGAGGAGGAGGAAGGGAGAGAGAGAGAGAGAGAGAGAGAGAGAGAGAAGAAGGGGGAGAGCAAGCCACTCACAGCAACAGCATCCTGCACTGTTCTGATGGAGGTAGGCTGATAGCCAACAGGGTTCTAACACAGCAGGCTCACTGTTCTAATGGAGGTAGGCTGATAGCCAACCGAGTTCTGCAGACTCTCAGAACACACAAAACATCAGATGGCAGTGTGGTTGGTGCTATGTTCCACTCACATTGTTAGCTTCCTTTGGCTCAGATTTCATGCACCCATGAAGCTATGTCCCATGAACACAAAAGACTGCATATGGCACTCATCAGTGCCTGGATCATAGTAGGGCAGTAATTATGTGTTGCCTGCTCTATTGAAGAAAGTACTCATTAGACGAGCCACATCTCATACTTGAACACAGAATCACCTGAGTTCTGGGTCGCACACACCAGAGTTGGAATCAGAATCTCAATTTCTAACAAATTCTAATGTGAGGCTGGTTTTGTTGATCAGGAGTCGTATATAGGGAACAATTCAGATAGAGAAAGAGGCCCCTGAATGATGCATGGTTTGCGCTCACGTGGCGTCACTCAGATCCGAGGAGCTGAATTCTCTCGTTCTGAGGCTCAACTCATAAATAAGGGCTCAAAGGGCAGACCCAAGAAAGGTCAGTGTCAGGATGTACCTTGTTCTTTTTTTTAAGATTTATTTATTTATTATACAAAAATAGCTAGACAAATAAATAAGATGTCCTGCCTGCATGCCAGAAGAGGGCCCCAGATCTCACTATAGATGGTTGTGAGCCACCATGTGGTTGCTGGAAATTGAACTTAGGACCTCTGGAAGAACAGCCAGAGTTCTTAGCCTCTGAGCCATTTCTCCAACCCCATTTACCTTGATCTTAATTAGGCTTATCTCTAAGATATATGCACATGTGGTTCGCTATAGAAGAACTAAATGCAACCCTGTAAAGCATCTTGTCAAACTTCTTTGTTAAAAGTCACCCAGCTTGCCTAGCCCAGTCGTCATGGGAGAAGCTTCTTCCCGGCAGCTTAGGGAAGCAGATACAAAGACCCACCCCCAAACACTAGGCAGAGCTGGGAGCTCAGGGGTCCCTGAGGAAGAGGGGAAGGAAGGATGTAGGAGCCAGAGGGGGTCAAGGACACCACGAGAACACAGCCCATAGAATCAACTAAACAGGGTTTATAGGGGCTCCAGAGACTGAAGTGACAATCATGGAGCCTGCACGGGTCTGCACTAGGGTCTCTGCATGTATGTTACAGTCGTGTAGTTTGGTGTTCTTCTAGAACTTCCAGTAATGGGGGTGGGAGTATCTCGGACCCTTTTGCCTGTTCTTGGGACCCTTTTCCTCCTACTGGGTTGCCTCATCCAGCCTTGATATGGGCGTTTATGCCTACCTAGTCTTATGCATTTTATTAAACCATATTAGTTGATATCACTGGGAAGCCTGCTCTTTTCTGAAGCAAAATTGAGAAACAGTGGGTCCAGGAGAGAGGAAAAGTGGGGGGGAGGGTTTGGAGGAGGAAAGGGAGGGGAGGCTGCAAGGGTTGCAGGGAGTCACACAGCTCATTGACATTGCTCAGCTGCCACAGAGAGACCTGGAGCCCTGGAGAGAACACTGCCGACTAGGATTTCTGCCTTGGCAGCACCAACGTCACTTGGGAGCTTCTTAACACAAAACCATAAGCCCCACCCTAGACCCAGAGTCAAAAGCCCTGGGAGTGGGCTCAGCAACAGGTTTTGAACAAGCCCTCTTGCTTATTCATACACAGGCTCCAATCTCAGAAGCTCTGGATCAGCACTATGTTCCCAAACTTGCCTGTGCCTTGAAATCATCTGGGGACACAATGACCCTTTCAGACACTAGTGAGCTTAATGGTGGTCCCCTAAATTGCTGTACATTAGCATCACCTGGATTATTCAAATCACCCCGAAGTCAAGGGCCACCCCATAGCAACCCAATATTTCCAGGCATCAATCTTCTCTGAAGATTTATTTCACTTTTAAAGGTGTCTGTCTGTCTTTCTGTGTATGTGAGTACTTGTGCCTGAGGAAGCCAGCCAGAGGTGTCCGGCCCCCTGGAGCTGGAGTTACAGGCAGCTGTAAACCTCCTGACACGGTTACTGGAACCTGAACTTGGGTCTTCTAAAAGAGCAGGGCATGCTGAAAGCCACAGAAATGTGTATCCAAGCCCGAGAAATCAGTGGGTTTTGTTGTTGCTTAGTTTTTAAGACTCCTCTGTGGGTAATTGCAAGGCAGTTTATAAATGAGGACACACAGTTTTATGTGAACAAAGTGGAAGTCACAGTGCTAGATGAGAATTGAGGCTTTAAAAATACAAACTGCTGGTGCTGGCATGGAGGGAGGCGTACGCCTTTAATCCCAGCACTAGGGAGGCAGAGGCAGGTGGATCTCTTTGAGTTTGAGGCCAGCCTGATCTACATAATGAGTTCCAGGCCAGTCAGGGCTATATAATAAACCCCGGCCTCAAATAACAAGCTGCCTTCCTTGCTTGATACCAAGGGACCCAATTCTACTTTCTCATAATTAAATTAAAATCTCCAACCTTCTGAAAAGCAGGGTCCAGGTACAGGCATTGCACTTCCAGCACACTGCTTGCTTAGCTGTTGGTGTTGTGGATGTCAATTAAGTCAGACTTGCTTTATTTCAGATATAAGCACAATTTATTTCTAGGTTGCATGTCATGTTACAAGCTTAACAGGACACCACCCTCTTCACCCCTCTGTCTGACAGGCTGCTGCAAGGCTCTGGTGCATTTGGGCTCAAACCCCCCAGTTATGGTCCATTGTGAGTCACAAACCCCCCCATGAGGCTACCATCAAAATTGCGGATTTGCTCCCCTCAAGATGCACACACACATAAGCACACAAATTGCACATGATTTTGAGGAGTTCACGAGCTCCCTGAAGCACATCCTTACATTCTGATCGAAACCTCTACACCATGGCCTGCAGAGGGCAGCAGGGCAGTTGGAGGGCACACTGAGAGCTGCATTCAGGGAAGCTGGGGACACTGTAGAACTTGATCAGCTTTTTGAAGGCGCTTTTCTTCATCACCATCATCTCTTCTGGAAACCTGGAGAAGATTCTGGCCCGGAAGGAGCCCCCGTTCTTCACTGGACCATCCGTGGGTAGTGACTTCTGGGCACTCGCTGGCACGCTGTTACAGCTGAGGGATCGCACTGTCTTCTTTCTGTTCTGTACCGACAAGTAACTGAACAGAAAGGATGACAGCTTGTGCTTGGTGGCATCTGGGGTCTCTTCCGAGAAGCAGTCATCCAGTGGATCCAGCAGGGTTTCAAGATCACAGGCACCTTCCCTTCTCCTCAGACTGGCCCCCAGCTGCTGGGGCTGCTTGATGATCTTCCGGGCCTGAGCTGGGTCATCTCCTCCCTCATTGACAGAATCCAGGGACAGCCCACTGGTCAGGTCCCAGGAGCCTCTGGTCGGAGGGATGAGGTTCTTGGCCCGAGGGCTCGGCTGGGAAGTGCAGTGCTGGCTCAGGACAAGGGTAGCAGCTTCTCGAATGAGGTTCCAATCTCTCAGAATGTCCTCCTTGGTGGTAAACTGTGATGTCACAGTGAAGCGGATGATCAGCTTGTCCTGGATAGTGGCTGGGATAAGGAAGAGCTGGCCATCTTTGGCTATTTCCTTTAACACACTTTCTGTGAGACAATTGGGACCCTATGTGAAGACCAAGAAGAAAGGAGTCTACATCATGCCACTTGTAAAAGCCCACCATTTATTGGTCTAAAGAGACTCAATTCCCACTCAACTCTGAAACGGAAGATCCCTTCTCAGGGATCCATGGAAGAGCATACTACCTTCAGACGGAAAACCACCAAACCAAGGTGCCTCTTAGCAGGGATTTCAAAGAAAGGGTCGTTTCTGACCAGAGATTCAAAGTATTTAGCCATTTCTGTACCCTGGAATTGTAAACATTAAAAAAAAATGGTTAATGGGCAAAAACCAAACTGCATCTGCTTTGATCCTGTTCAACAGTTTAGACCGGTGGCCCAGATGAATCCTGAGGCCTGTGTGGCCTCTGCCTGCCTATCTTCCCCATGTGGCCTGGCTCATGTTCAAGCTGGGAAGTCTCTACTGTTTCACTTTCTGTCCCATCACAACCACCCAGAGACCTTGGGTCTCCAAGTCCTCTTTCAGCTCAGTCCCAGAACTCGAAAGTCAGCCTCCTGTTCCAGTTTCTCAGCTTCTCTGCTGGCCACAGGAGCCAGCAAGGGCCCAACTCAGTGCCCAAAGGAACGCATAGTAGGGTGTGTAGGCTCAGCCATAGCCCTGCCTCAAAAGACTCAACTGGACCAGGCATGGTGGCGCAAGCCTTTAATCCCAGCATGCGGCAGGCAGAGGCAGGCAGATCTCTGTGAGTTCGAGGCCAGCCTGGTCGACAAAGCGAGTTCCAGAACAGCCAGGGCTACACAGAGAAACCCTGTCTGAAGACCCCTCCCCCGCCACAGGGTTATCAACTGACTTCCTGTTCCTCACCATGCTCTCACACTCCAGAGCTTACACGCCCTCCCATTCTTTTTTACTGGTACTTCACGGGGAGTTTATAGTTTATATATCATCACCACCTACACCACGGGAAAAAGCTTGTATCTAGTTAGCAGGTGCAGAGGTTCTTCTTGAGATGGTGAAATGTTCTGCCAATAGCAATGCTCATTTGACATTGAGTATAGGTAATATCATACTACATCGTACTCTAAAACACCATTGTTTTATATGTTATCACCAAAAAATTATATTATGTTGATTTTTTTACAGTTTATATTTTTTTTAAATTTTCCTGTGGTTTTCTTGAGTTTTATTTTTACATAGAACTTTTGAATTAAGAACTGGGCTGTGGCTCAACTGGCAAGCTACTAGCCCAAAAACAAAATTCTGTGTTCAATCAACAACTGAATAAAGACATCGGGAGGTTGTGGCAGGAGGATCTGAAGGTCAAGTTTTCCAGGAACGGTGTTGCAGGTCTTTAATCACAACACTCAGGAGGCTAAGGTGGGCAGGGGCAGATCTCTGTGTGTGCCCAAGGCCACTCCCGTCTACATAGCAAGACCTGTCTTATGGGGTAGGGGCGAGCCTAGAGATCCCAGGCTAAGACTAGCCTGGGTTACTTCTCTTTCACACGGTCTCTACTAAGTGATTTGTATGGGCTGGACCTCCACCTGAGGTTGTGTTTCAGATGACAAGAGCTTTAGCTGTCATCCTTGACCATGAGGAGACAGGGCCATTTGAACCAACCTTTATGTGCTCCGCTTCCTCTCTCTCTCTCTNTCTCTCTCTCTCTCTCTCTGTGTGTGTGTGTGTGTGTGTGTGTGTGTGTGTCCAAGCTCTCACCACTGCCCTATAAACTTTTTTCTTTTCTTTTCTTTTTCATGAGAAAGTCTCTCATGTATCCCAGACTGGCTCAAACTCATTATGTAGCTGAGGATGACCAAGTGATCCTTCTACCTCCACCTCCCCAGTGTTAGAACTACAGGTGTGCACCACCAGGAGAGATTTAAGCAGTCCTGGGGGTCAGACAGTGGGCTTTGATCATGGGGAGCAAGCAGTATACCAATGAAGCTACGTTCCCACTTGATCCCTAAGAACAACTAACCTGAAGTCACAGGCCCTGTCCAGGGAAAGCACACTGACTGTTCCCTGACTCATTTAGGAGCTCATGCCATGAAAGCAGCACTGCCAACCTGCGTGGGCACACCACTCACCAGGGAGCCACGACAGCCATAGGCCAATGTGGAACCACTCCTTTTTGAAATAAGATTTTCTGGAAAACATCCAGCTACCCCATGTGTTCACATATTGTCATTGTGTTACAATGACAGAAAAGACCACATGGCTGCTTGCAAAGGGTTTCCAGTCACCTACAGGTGACAGGAAATGGATAATGATAACTCATGGTCATTAAAAAAAAACATACCCAGTCGTGGTGAGACCCAGTGGGCAAGTGCTGAAGAGGACTGCAAGTTTGAGGCGAGCCTGGGCTACACCCTTAAAAGGAAAATGAAAAGCTAGAAGTAGAGAAATACTTGTCAGGCCCTATGCTAAAAACCTGTGTGCTGTGCGTATTGTCTCATTTAACCTTTGAGAATGGTATTACCACATCATTTTGTAGGTCTAAGAAAGCAAATGCAGAAAGATTACTCTGCCCAGGGTCAACAAAGGGTAAATCCAAAATGCAAATCTCTAAAGCACCACTCTATAGCGCAGAGATGGCTTTACATAAGTTGGTATCAAGAGCTCAGCACAGTTAAAGGAAGACAGAACTATAAAGAAAACAGGGCTTTTGTAACTGGAAAGGTTGCAATAAAGTCCCAGGACTTTTGCTCTTGAGCAAGGTAATTCCTTGCTGTCTCTGAGTCTCCCCTGATCACCATCTTCAAGACTCTAGAAGAGTGAGTGGTATGGGCTCTCTAAAGTGCTATGTAAGCGATAATTTAATCACAAGCAACTCCAAGAGATGAGTTAGCTTATGCCAAACAGCTGCATTTAAGCTCAGTCCTCACCATCCCAGGGCTTTGCTCCAGGTCCTTCAAATGTGCTTGACCAGGTGTCCCTGGGGATGCCACAGAGGCAGAAGAGGGGGAGTGCTCAGAGACACTTATGGGGAAGTAGAACTTGACACCATTTGGAAAGAAGGGCAGGGTGGGGCACAGCTGTAGGCCGGGTTGGGAGTTTGGATTTGTCTATGAAATGCCCGAGCTAAGGTGCAGGCTGCTAATGGGAATAAAGCAGACCCAGGGCGTGGGCTGGTGTGGTAAAACAGTAGGGAGGTGACAGGAATCCAAGGGCGAGCCAAAGGCTAGAGAAGGTTGACCAGTGGAATATCCAAGCCCAAGCTGCAGACAAAAGAAATTCCTATCATCTCCACTCCCATCCATGACCCTCCTATCAGGAGGACGCGTGGTAGCACCTGCTCATTGGCAAGCAGTCCAGGTACCACCGTCACCATTTCACTTTTCTTGTTCATTGGGGAAATAAGGAATTTCCAGAGGAAAAGGGTGAAAAGGCAAAGATACATCGAGTGATTGAAGAAAAAAATCGTGTCTTTGAATTTACCCAGGTGTTGAGAAACACTGCTGGCCTGAGTTCTCAGCTGAGTGTCTTTGCCGCAAAGAACACCAGTGCCCAAGTCACTTAATTGAGTCTCTTGACTACACAATAATTGTGTAGTTAGTAAAAAGAACTGGAAAAAAAGTACTACCAGGCCTTCAGTGAAATCTGCTGGCACAAGGCAGGAGAGGGGTCGTAGGGACTCTGCAGGTGGGGAAAGCTGGCTTTCAGACATCCCTGTAATCGTGACCATAATTTTCAACTGGCTGTGACAATCAGGGTATCTCCCCCAACGCCTTAACTAGAAAAAAATATATGACCCTACTTTGACCTACACACTCCCTTTGACCAACTTTCCCCTTCTCTTTCTGCAAACTAGGCTTTGAGCCTGCACTCCTCGGTTCTCAACGACAGCAACAGGAAAGGTGAGATACTTGGGGAAGGGATTAAAAAAAACTCAAAAGGAAGCTGTGCTTGTTGACAGCTTCGAAGATAAGCAACTGGCAACTGGAGCTACAAAGCATGACAATCCACTGGGATTATGCAGTGCTCAGCGCTCCTCCAATCATCAAATCCCAGAAGCCCCTCTACAGGCCCTACCTACCACCTGAGCCAGACACCAAGGATCCCCTGCGTAGATTTGTAAAACTGGGACAAGTCTTCCTTCCCATGAACACGCAAAGCAGCATGGGCTCGGTCCCACAACCCTCACACAACATACGTGTCTGACATGCGCTTGAAGATTCTTCACCCCGAAGGACCGAATCACGAACCAGAGCTTAATAGAGCGAAAGCGCCGACTCAGGGGAATCTGCCAGTGCTAGAAACAAGAAACACAGAGCCCATGGTTAGCAGCAAGGTGCCCAGTCCCTTGGGCACCCTTAGCATTATGTGTTGTCTGCCCAGCCCTCCTGGGACCCGTGGTGTCGCCATGACTCCCAAAGCTGTCGCTAAGGAGCGAACCAAGACAAGTTATCCAGGTGGTACTCCATGGAGTGGGACAAATGGAAATGAAGCCTGTGACCTGGAACCGAAGGTGACACCTCACTTCGACTGCAGCTTTAAGTATTTCATTCCAGCCTAGAAGAAACTCGAGGCAAGTTTCTCGACTAGCAGAAATGAAAGGTCTGTGTCTGATCCTTCTGAACAAGAACAGTTGCCATAAAGAACAGTCATTAAGAGCTCAGATGCTAGGGGCCTGAGAGACCTGGACTTCCCTCCTGCCTGCCCCTTACACTGTGTGACTTTGGTGGGGCTGCCTCGCTGTGTGTAAAACAAAAGGCACTTCCCAGGAAATGGCACAGGAATAGTGGGTGCAAAAACTCACAGGAAACTGTCCAGTTAGTGTGGGCTGTTGAGATGATGAACATGTGAGTTACATATTACATCTGTGTCTCTGTCTGGCACCGAGATGGTCCTCACTTAACCTCGCTGCCACCTCCTGGCTTTTGCCTGTGAGCTTCTTGTAGCTCCAGATGCACAGCCCAAGCATTCAGATTGCAAATGAGCATGTGAACCTCTTGCCTCGGGCTGAAATCTGTTTTTCTCTGATACCAAATTAAACAGAGCTTAAAGTTCAGAGTTGCAGTTACCAAAGAGCTGAAAATTCCTGATCTAATGTCTCAGATCTGAAAACAGAGCAAATGGCGTGTGTGGGCATTCTCACGAGCAAGATGGCTTCTCCCAGGCTTTCCCGCAAATGTCAGAGAGCCTCCACCACGATTTCTGCTCCCTAAAATATATTCATCCTGTTGAACATTCGTCTTCACTGATACTCATCTTCCTGGTCCACACTGGTTTCCCAGGTCAGACCCAGCGGGGATATTACCCCCATATCAAGGACAGTATGTGTCCTTCCAGAAAGCACTAGATTCCCAGGCGTGGTGACGCACACCTTTAGTCCCAGCACTGGAAAGGCAGGGGCAGGCAGATCATTGTGAATCTGAGACCAGCCTAGTCTACATATCCAGACAGCCAGGGCTATACAGAGAGACCATTTCAAGAGAGAGAGAGAGGGAGGGAGGGAGGGAGGGAGAGAGAGAGAGACAGAGACAGAGACAGAAAAGGACTAGGAGAGAAAGAGAAACCTTTGACTTGTCCGGTGGAAAGCCAGCTCAAGGACTTCTGTCAGCCAGCAGAGGGCACCAAAACCTTAGGAAAGGACAAAATCCTTGCCACACTCTGCCCTATCTTCGTTCTAACGACATTCAGTAGACTAGCGAGTGGGTGCTTAAAGTGCCGGTTTCTAGATTATGCTGAACTAACCATCTTGTTTGACCAGAAAATTACTAGGGAGAGACAGGGAGCATTTCAGCTGAGGTCTCATCACGATGTCCTTTCCTGTTCTTATCACTCTGCTAAAACCAAACTATATGGACTGTCTTAGCCAATTTCAGGACTGTCTTAGCCAATTTCAGCCAGGTTGGGGAAGAACTGTCTTAGCCAATTTCAGCCAGGTTGGGAAAGAACTGTCTTAGCCAATTTCAGCCAGATTGGGGAAGAACTGTCTTTTGCCAATTTCAGCCAGATTGGGGAAGGTTATACTCATAGAGACTGGCATGGATCTTCCTTAACTGGAGATGTCTCCTAGCATCCTCTGTGTTTCCTCGAGGCATTGGGGGTCTTCCTGCTGCTGTTGGTGCTCTCTGCCATTGGAAAGGTATAGAATGAAGTTCGGGGAAGCTTCACTGATGGCAGAGACAGCGGCCCTGATTCCAGATGGTTCCAGAGGCTCCCTCCCCCAAATTAAACACCTGAAGCACTTTAATGCATCTAGGTCCTCTCAGAACTGGACTTGGCTTCTACTCAAAACTGTAGCCCCCTTGGATGCAAAGAAGCTCGGCGCAGCTCTAAGAGTCTGAGAACTATGACAGAGAGAGCAGTCTCATGGCTCTAGAGAAGTTTCTTCATATGCTTGAAAAATGAATCCGTTTGATCCCACAATGATGCCATGATGGAAGTTTCCCACAGCAGCCAAGAGGAAGGCATTCCCAGAGATTCAGCTATTTCTAAGAAAGTACTATTAGAGGCCCTCAGACCACACTGGGACTTAACTAAGTCATGAGCACCTTCCCATGTACTTTAAGATACACTCGGGCTGCTAGAATCACAAAAATAACAGCAGACCTTCAAGAACTTGCCAGGGGCCCGGTGGGTAGAATACCTGTTTAGTGTATGTGAGGTCCTGGTTTGATCCCAGCACTGCATAGACTGGGCATGATGGCGTAGCCCTGGGATCCCAGCATTTGGGAGGTGGAGTCAAGATGAGAAGTTCCAAGTTCAACTAAACTCCTAGAATTGTAGGCGTCATTCCACAGGCAGGGCTGACTGGCCATTGTGGCATTTCATTGCTTTTTTAATGTTTATTTTTTGAATACTCCTGTAGAATGTCTCCCTTCCACACTGTAAGCTCACTGTCTGCAACCCAAAAGCCTTCCTAAACCTCAGGGAAATGACTTCACCGAAGAATTATCAGCGTAAGTGATGATGGCGCCTCTACTACAGAGCTAAATAAAAGGAAAGGGCACCTGGGCTGCCTAAGGAGAAAAACAAACCAGCTCTTCACCAGGGTGGCCAGGCTTCCCTGACAGTGTACCACTGTATTAATTCATTCCGTTCTCACAGCAAGCTCAGAAGGCAGAACTGCTCCTGTCCACATTCACACAGAGAGAAACCTAGACAGAATGTAAGCCATTTGTCCAGGGTTATCCATGCCAGCCAGAGGGGAAGCATGCTCCAAGCACAGGCAGTCTAGCCGTAGCGCTTGTGTGTTTGGCCAAGTTGCAATAGCAAACCCTGCAGCTTATGAGAAGACCTTTCTGGAGTTGTATGCATGCTAATGATTGAGCATCTGCCACTCAGACACTATGCTAAGTGACTGATGTGTATGTTCCCATGAAAGCCCCCACAAACCCCCGTGAAGCCGGTGCCATGTTCTCGAGGCTCAAAGACTTTCGATGGTTTCCCAAATGATTACTGATGCACAGAATTCCATGCCAAGCACACATGTTCTCCTTTCAAACCTTTCACTAGCCATGTGATATGCAGAATGTTTATTTACATCCAGTCCTGCCTAAAATGAGGGGCTCATCTTCAAACTGAAGAGTAAATCTGAAGAAATTCCTCTCCTAAGATGTGGTACGTGCTGAGAGCCTAAGTCTGAAAGAGTTGAGATGCAGGCAGCCTGGAAGGCCAGAGGCATTCTCCCTACAGGGCTCCTGCATGGCCTGTGTCAAGGATGGTGACAGGAAATCAATTTAGCAAGAAGGCTCTTTCCCACCCCAGGAAATGGTCCACACTCTCCCATATAATAAGCAAATACAAACAAACAAAAAACAACCAAAGATGGTAAGAGGAGCTTGCTGTGGAACTTGTACACTGTGAAGATGTGTTGCTCTCATTGGTTTAATAATGAGCTAACTGGCCAATAGCTAGGTGGAAAGAATTTAGGCAGGAGAGTCAGACTGAGAGAACACTGGACAGAAGGGCAGGGGTCACCAGCCAGATGCAGAGGAAAGAAGATGTGCAGAATTTGAGGTAATAAGCCATAAGCCATATGGCAGAATGTAAATTAAATAACTGTGGGTTAATTTAAGCTGTAAGAGCTAGTTAATAACAACCCTAGGCTATTGTATTGGCCAAGCACTTATAGTTGATAATAAGTCTCTGTGTGGTTATTTGGGAGCTGGCTGGTGGAACAGAAACTTCCGCCAACAGAGGCTGATCTACCTGTGGTAGAGAGAAAACCTCTGGAAGGAAAACAAGTCAAAAAGATTAAGGAATTGTGATTTTTCTAGAATTTAGGTTTTGGGGCTTTGTTTTTGTTTTATTTTCTGTGTTCTTGTGCACAACTTGAAAACTATGTGATGAACTCATAGTTGCTGCCTCTTAAGGGAGCAGCCATGCAAAACCTCAAGAGTCAGTTAACAACTCCCATCAGAGAAGCCACAGGCTGCCAGTTCCTGGAAACTCACCATGAAGTCTGTGGTCGCCCCAGAGTTGGCATGTCTGAGGTAGACAGGGTTCACACTGAAGGTCTGCTGCAGCTTGTACTTGTCCTTCACCCTGTGGGTTTCCAAGCCGATATTAGAGGTGGCTGAGGTCTGTCTAAGGAAGCAAGGCATTTCCACGTGCTCAGAGGGCAACTCACCAGAACCCAGTACAGTCAAAGTGTACCATCATCCACTTAGAAGGATTAAAGGTGAACGAGTCAGCGTACTCGATGCCCATCAGGAATCCCCGGAGCTCAGGACACAGAAAGGCTGTCCCAGCATAAGCAGCATCGACATGGAGCCACAGCCCCTCACTGGCACCTGAGAAAGCAAATGCCATCTGCTGGGTGGGGGGTGCATAAAAGAGCTACTACCAGCCAACCAAAAGGCATTAACCACCTAGCCAACACCATGGCAGGCTGCAAAGAGAAGACTGGGAAAATGATGATGTACCCTGCTAAAGGAGTCAGCAAGGGTCATGGAGATGAGACGACCCGGCATTGGTATAAGGGGGTAGAGTTGAAGCAGGCATTGCTGACTCCTTATTTTTATATAGATTTTATATTTTAAATAGAGCCTGCTTTGAATAGATTTCAGTGTTACAAGTGAGAGAAGGAGAACCCTTGAGACTTTTCCACAGTTTGGATGTTCCGTGTCCCCTAAAGGCTCATGTGCTAAAAGCTTGTTCCACCAGGTGGCTATGTGGGGGGGACCTTTAAGAGGAGGAGCCTATCGGGAGGTCATTGGGTGTAGTTTGGGGAGGTGGTGGGACGCTCTCCTCTCCCCTCTCTCCTTCTCTGACATGTGCTGATTGGTTTTGCTCCAACATACAGTCACATTTGGTGAGTCACTCTGAGCCCAATGGTGACAGGGCCAACTGATTGAAGACTGGAAGTCTCCAAAACTTTGAGCCAAAATAAACCCTTTATCTTTATAATTTCATTATTTGAATTTTTATTATATTTATAATTGTTTTTTAATTTTATTATTTTTATTTTGTTAATTTATTTTTATATAAAATTACAGTTTTATATAATATAACATTTAAATATTATTTCATTGTAACTTCATTATTTGTCACAGCAGCAGAGAGTTGACTAATGCTTCCTTGGACATAAGGCAAATACAGCATTTCTAGCTTTTCTCTCACCACTAAGAAAAAGCCCAGTGACCTTGACCTGCCAAGGAGTGACTCTCTTGACCTTTGATGATTTCTGTCATCACCAAATCGACCAGTAAGAATAATTCAGTGGACCCGGTTTCCGTGGAGCTCATTCTAGCAAATATTTCAACCGTTATCCCTTATCTTCTTAGCCAGTGAGGACAGATACTTACAGATGGGGCCCAGTTCTGACAGCCTGTCAAATGCACAGACCCCAGTGGTCCCTAATGTTGCACAGACCTAAAGAGAGATAAAAGGTCACATGACACATTGAGCCTGATTGAAGATTTCCTCGCTGACATCATCAGCCATATGCACCACACCCAGCATGAGCATATTTCACACTCTATTTTATCATAATTTGCATGAAGAAATCTACTTTACCCAGTAACCTATTCTACAAGCATGTACATTTAAAATGAAAGTTTCAACAGGTGTGGTGGTGCACACCTTTAATCCCAGCACTCATGAGAGGCAGAGTCAGATAGGTCTCTATGAGTTCAAGGCTAGCCTGGTCAACATAGTGAGACCCTATCTCAAAAAAAAAAAAAGAACGAAAGTTTCACAAAACAATACATGCTCTAGGTGCACAAATGCAATTGGATATTTTCCATTTCTTTTTAGCACTGGCTACAACCCATAAATTGTATTTTATAACACATCATGAAATAACTCCTCAAGCTAGGTATTGTGGTGCACCCCTTTAGTCCCAGCACTTGGGAGACAGAGGCTAGCTTGCTGTGGAATAATGCTCTTGTTCACTGTAAAGATTTGTCATTCATATTGTTTTAATAAAACGCTGAGATTGGTCAGTAACCAGGCAGGAAGTATAGGTGGGGCAACCAGACTAGGAGAATTCTGGGGAGAGGAGAAGCAGAGAGTCAATCACCAGCCAGATGCAGAGGAAGCAAGAATGCCTTACTGATAAAAGGTACCAAGCCAAATTGCTAAGCATAGACAAGAATTATGGGTGAATTTAAGTCCTAAGAGTGAGTTAGTAATAAGTCTGAGCAATAGGCCAGCTTATAATTAATATAAGCCTCTGTGTGCTTATTTGGGACTGAATGACTGAGGGACAGAAACTTCCATTTACATCAGCCTGGTCTACAAAGGTTCTGGGATAGCCAGGGCTAC
>LOJH01029888.1:0-14586 GCA_001685095.1 Ellobius talpinus
CCAATCAGCATTTATTTAAAATATAATTGACAGAATACAGACCACTGTCCCACATCACTGGCCCTCTTACTGCATGCTAACTTAATTAACTTTGAGGCCAGAAGCTCTTCCTACAGCCATATGGCTTCCCCAAGTGCAAAACTCTTTTTCATAGTTCCCTCAAATAATTACTCTATTATACTCTGCAAGGTACACAGAGGAAAGGGTGGCTGTATTACTCATGTTTGACTTTGTGAGGCTAATGCTTTCCTCTTTACATGATGCTGAACCACCTCCATGAAATAAACTCATATGCTACCCAGCTGAGGCCTAAAGCTTCAGTGAGTTCATTGAAGCATGATTTAATCAGTACAAAAATCAGTTCAATGAAATCAACACCAGAGGTGGAAAGGTGGTGTAAGACCAAGCACATCATCTCACAATCCCTGGATTTTAACACCAGGAAATTTATAAACCACTCACTTGCATGGTGGAAGTCTGGGCTTGCTCCCCCCCTGAAGGGGAACCTCATGGACTTTTACATCCTTCACCCTCAGCCCGCCTTGTCTACTCTTCCCTCTCCTTGACTTCACAGCTGATCACACATGCCTTTCCCTAGAACCTACTCTTTTAATCCTGGCTGCTATGGATGATGTCTCGGTCCCCAGTCAGTGTGTCTACAAATCCTTTTGTGTGTCCAACACATCCCACTTCTTTCTCTCCAAGTGCCAGCTCTTGCTTCTCCCTTGGCCTCTGTATTAATCACTTTTCTGGTGCTGTGGTAAAACACTATGACCAAGGCAGCTTATAGAAAAAAAAAGAGTTTATTTGGGCTTATGGGTCCAGAGGGTTAGAGTCCATGACAGCAGAGTTAAGGCCTGGTGGCTGAGAGCTAGAACCTTGAACCACAAACAGGAAGATGAGCACTGGGAATGCTGTGTGACTTTGAAACCTCAAAGCCTATACCCAGTAACACCCTCCAGTAAGGCCACACCTCCTAAACTTACCCAACAGCCCCTCCTGCTGGGGATAAATACTCAAACACCTGGGCCTATGGGAAACATTCTCATTCAAACCACCACAGCCTCCCAATGCATAAGGAAAATCAAGGCAATCTGGAAGGACTCCTTCCCCTTCACCATAAATGTGTTCACATTGTCACTCGTCATTTTTCCCTTTACACATCTGCGAGGCTGAGATGGCCCGCTCCTTGACCAGTCAGTTCCTGCCTTGAACCATAGCCTGCTCTTCCCACCTTCCTTTGCTGCACCACAGGCTTCTCTCTCACACTACCTACTGAGCTGGGAGCTACTGCAGACTCCTCTGGCCTGAAACATCTGCCTTTGAATGCAGGCTCCTCAGCTCCTATAAATCCTTCTTTCCCTTTCCTCACCAAACCTTTCAAAAAAATGCAGCCTCGCTTACCATCCCTCCTTGCTCATTATTCTTTCCTTAATTCCCTGAAATCTGGCTTTCACATCTTTCCTAGCTACAAGTGACCCCATGTGTCCTATTCCCACATATTATGACTCCAGAACCGCAGGAACCCTCTGCTTTTGACTGTGTGGGGAACCATGTACACCTGCTCCAAACTCACCTGATTCCCGTGAACCTGCACTTCCGTGGTTCTTTTCCTGACTTCCTTTTATTCATTCATTTAAGAATATATGGGGAAATGGCTAAAGGTTAAGAGCACTGGCTGCTCTTCAATTCACAGCACATACACTGTGGCTCACAAACACCTCTAATTCCAGTTCCCGGAGCTCTAATGCCCCCTCTTCTAGCCTCCACAGGTACCACACACACAGGTGGTGCACAGACATACATGCTGGAAAATACCTATACACAAATAAATAAGAAAATGTATTTTCTAGTACCTGCTAGGGATGATATAGATCTAAGGATGAAGAAAGCTGGGCCAATGCTTATTCTCACAGAGAATGATGCTAGCATGCTGCCTAATCGGAGACACACTGCCAGACAGCTAAGATGGGAATTCTTGGTTTTCAGGGCAGCAATGTAAACACTGAATTAGTGAATAATGATCCATGGCTCCTAGAGGAAGGCAAGGCCAAGTTCCAGCAAGTCTAATGGTCACCCACCAGCCACTATCTGATCTTGTTTTATGTGTGTTTTTGTTTAAAGACACACAACTCAATAATTTTTAAAGTCATTAATTGTGTGCAGGATTTCTTTATTTAAGAAAAAATATCAGCTAAAGAAGCTCCATGTTTTCCTGATCCGAAAACAGGAACTCCCCTAGATCAAAGTCTCTCTGTTCAATGAAGTCATCTTCTAGGTTCTGAAAATTCAGGACCAGCAGCCTTAAACTGTTCCCTGGTTTGTGCAGCTCTCCCCCCACCACAGTCAAGCACACGGTCGTGTAGCATCTTTCAGCTCATGTCACATCGTCAGCCCCTGAGTGTCGCCACCACCAAACAAATTAACTGATACTTTTAATTACATTTCTTCAACCAAAACTTATGAACTGTTGTGATTAACTTTCAGCCCAGCACGTTAGGTTTTCCTGAGAACAAAGATGGAGCTGGCTTAGCAAAAGATGAGTGTGAAGATTGCAATAGAGTCCTCAATGGGCAGAGGACAGTCGGATCCAGAGGCAGAGGGACCTGGGACACAGTGCTGTCAGGTACCAACAAGACCTCAAACTTAGGCACTTGTCTTCTCTGAGCTTCGATTAACTTATCCATTACACGGAAGAAACAGGTTAGATGAAGGCTTGAAGACTTTAAAGACATGCCGCATGTAGATTTGCTACCTCGTGGATGGGTCTTTACCGCTAATTAGAGGTGCAGGCTTCAGTTGGTTCCCTTTCGCTCAGACTGACTCAGTTTTCAGGACTATGGCCCTGTCCACCTGCCTAGTTGACTTTCTGGACCACTGCAACATGAGCTGGTGCCTCTGTGGCACCACAGTGTGTGGGGGGACCCTCATGGCACTGCCTAAGTGAGAGACTAAGAAGAAGCAAGAACCCTAGGAAGGCAGAAAGGCGGGAGCGGAGACAGGCCATTGTTGCCGTGGCCGAGGGCACAAGAAACACAATAAGGCCCAGTGATTGGGGAGAAAGGTCTGGGAGGGAGAGAAAGCATAAATCTGTGCAGGGACAACAAATGGACCGTCACGACATGAAACACAACCTCTTGATTCCCAGGATGACTCAGGCTCTCCATGGTCAGAGTTGGCTCACAAGAAGCAGGGAAAGTTCCAGCAGGCCACAGAGAAATGCTCCTGTGAGGTTCTGTCCAGGCTGTTGAAGCCCATGTATAAAGATATGGGGTAAAAGAGAAATTGGGGACCCAGTTCTTGTTCCTGGTTAGCATGCGGGTCTAAATTCCAACTGAACCAAACACAAGGACTCAGATTGAACCCAAAATTTGGGTATGGTGTTACTATGCCTAATGATGACGCGGACTTTAGACATACTTCCTGCATGAGGGTCCCTAGTGATGACAGCTTTGGGGGCCTCTTTTTCCGAGATGACCACTCTGAAGAGACCCAAAGTTCATATATGAGCTTGGAATCCCTGGCTCCATGAAAATAAAAGAAGCCCCCTGAGTTTCTATAGCCTATTCTTTTACATGCACTTGGGGGAGAACTGGGGTCCTCGGGATTMTCATGTGAATTTCTCCAAGGAAAAGACTGCCTCCTGCCCCCTTCCTCTGCGCCCACAGCAACAAACCAGCCCGGTGTCATCCTTGCTTCCTCTGAGTTTCATTCCCATTCATTCCCCACTTACCCACCCCCTCCCTATTTTTCCAAATTCCTCTTCCCGATGAGTCAGAGATTGAAAATTCTTGGCATCCTTGTTGAATAAATAGTGTTTGTCCACAGTGATGCTGGTCAGTGGCAAACTGCCATCGCCCTGGGACAAGGAGGTGTGGGTATACAACCCACATGTCTGCCCAGAACCCTGGTCCCAAAGGCTACAGGCTTTGCTTGTGTTCTCCTCTTCCAGCTGGCTGGGCTGACATGCGCAGCAGGGAGGAGGTAAAGGAAGAAAAGAGGAAGGAACCAATGGAGGGAGGGGAAGGGGTACTGCCTTGACACAAATCTTCTGCCTGCTCATACCTGGAGTGTAGGTAGGATCTCTCCCATTTTGTTTTACAGATCTCACAAGTACCTTGATGGCTAGAATTTTGACTCCCACATTCTGAGGGGGATACTGGTGTTCCTTGCACCACATCAAACCACTGGTGTAGGTGGGCAAGCAATGGACTGAACCCCACTTCTGTTTTGATGCCTGGGGGGCTCAGGGGGCACTCTGCCCCAGGGGGATACAAGCTGTTGCCATCTCCTTTTCTCTCTCGGCCTGCTCCAGTGAGAGAGCTGTGTGTTTTAGAAAGCTTGGGAAGACACATATCCTGAACATCCATGGGCACAGAAGTGTCCCGATACCCCCTGAAAAATCTCACAGGGTTTGGCAATGTGCAGGAATCTCTCACCTGCCTTAGCAGGCCCTGCCCAGCACCAGCGCCTACACTAGCCAGGGAACTGGAGAGTTCTCTCTGTCATGCAGGTCTTTTCTACTTCTCTTCCTTCCGTAGCTTCTGAACCTCTGCTAATGTCTTTTGGTTAATATATTTATTGTACAGATTAATAGGCTACCTACCCCGAGGCATTTGCATGCATGCAGGTCTCATGCCATGGTTTTGTCACTTTCCCTCCCCTCCCCTCTCACCTCCTTCTTCCTGGATAGTCCCTCTATTTCCATATACAGATATCTGTTTGGATGCTTTTAAATTCAAGGGTTTGAAGGATCACTCNCCCCCCCCCAGAGTCTACATGTGATCAAACCTAAGTTCTTGCAGGGAGCATAAGCAAGGCCTAGGAAAAACAGACATCATTTCTTGAAGTCACACAGTCAGGGAGTAAGAGCTCGAGACATAATCAGTCACTCACCACCCTCACTGAGTGCTTAGCGTCGTCAGTCACTAGGCACCACTCTGCTTACCGGAAACCAATCATTCTTAGAAGCACACTCGGACACCCGGCCTGTGACTTCGGCTTCTCTGTGCCTCTCTTCTGGAGCCTTTCCATTCCCAGCCCCTGGGTCTAACCCCAGGACCTCCGAGGCCACGCGCAGCATTCCTGAAGACTTAGAAGAGGGGCTTTTGTGTGCAGCCTTTTTCCTCCGGGACCCTGGAATGCATCGGCACAGGGCTTGCTGATTTACAGCCCTGCTCTCTTTCAAAGAATTCCCTGGCCTGTGTTGAGTCAACAGATAAAAGAAAAGGCTGGTTAAAGGTTCTGTCACCGGGAGCCAGTTGTCTCTCGAGCTAGCAGGATGCTTTCTTTAACCCCAGGCCTGGCTCTGGCCTCTGAAAACACACCATGGTCCCAAAAGTGCTTGGCATCTTTGGAGGAGACTTTAAAGGTTGTGATGCAGGTGATAAGCATATCCTGGGCCCAAGCAGATCCTGTGCTGTGTCCAATCTTGTTTCTAAGCTACTTGTTCTACCCCAGGTCAGGCTTTGGCCTCTGCCATGCTGAACTGCCTTAAAGGTTTGTTTTGAGGGTCACATTTTCTAATTTCACAACAATCATTCTGCTTGCCCATTGAAAACAGTTGCTACATCCTGCTTGCATCTGAAAAGAATCCCATCCATTCATTTGTTCATTCGCCCATTTACTCAGTGATCTTCACCCTGTTATAGAGTTAAGAACCCAGCAATAGGTGAGTTAAACTGGCTGATGCCCTGGGGACACTACCCTCAGCCCTGCTCCAGGCCAAGTTACTCTCTCCCCAACTGACAGGAATGCTGCCAGCTGGTGACTCACAACTGAGTTCTCCCTGGGAGTTGCCCTTGGCCAAGGGGAACTCTGTCCCTTGGGGAAATGTCTCCAAGGCCTGGTTGATGTAGAGGTCTGCACCTCTGGAGGCAGGGACCTCTTTGTCTCTCTGAACTCTTGCCATCCCCTGAAGCAATGTCTAAACTTTTAGTGTCTTAGGCATCTCAGCCCCTGTCAGTTACATCACAGTTGCCCTCCCGTCGCTGCCATGTCCTCTGCCCTGACCCTTTTGACATGACTCCCGAGAACAGCGCTGCTCCAAGTAAGCCTTCTGTGCTCGAATTCCCAACTCTGAGTGCTGCTCGCCAGGAAACTTGTCCTGAAACACCTACCATGATGAAGTGTACATACTAGAGGAGAAATAAACAAAATAAATCGTCTCAGTGTGTGAAACATGACATGGTTGTGGGAAAAGCTAGAGCAGGGTCAGGGAATTTCAAATATGGGACAGAGGCTGATTAATTTTCATAACCTTATTTATTTTTAACCTTATTTAATTATCTATCTATTTATCTGTTTGTTGATTATTTTGTGCAATGATCCCATGTAGTGCAGCCTGGCCTCAAACTTACTATGTAGCCAAGGATGACCTTGAACTCAGGAACCTCCATCTCCTGAGTGCTGGGATTACAGATAGTCTTTCCTTGCCCCACCTACTGGAAATCGAACCCAGGGTCTCATGCATGCTAGGCAGAAACTCTACCAGTTGAGACGCAACCATAGCTCCAGCATTCATTTTTGACAGAGTGATCAGAGTGGCTTTCTCTGAGACGTGTGACGTGAAAACTTGAGATTGGCAAAATGAATGTACAAAAGGCTCTGCATTCAAAATTGCTACTGGCAGAATTCTCCAGAGAAACATAAGCAGTAGTGTGTAGTGTGTATATACGTGTATGTGTATGAGTGTGTGCATGCATGTGTGTAAGAGTATTGCATGTGTTCATGTTTGTGTGATTGTGTATATGTGCATGTATGTATACATGTGTGTATGTGTGTGCATGTGGAGGGGGAATTTGTGCATGTGCATGTGTGTGCATTTGTGAGTGTGGGTGTGAGTGTATGTGTGTGTACACTCATACACACAAGTCAGAACTTATCAGCAGGCTAAAACTAGAGTTGCCACAGTCCTGGGGCAGAATTTGCCCCAGGGAACATCAGAGTTTGCTTGTTGAGTTTTGTTAGATGAGATGACCACACTGTGGAGAGAAGTCTGTTTCATTTAAAGTCTGCTAATTGTGATGCTCATCACATCCACTGATGCCTTTATAGCAACATCTGGGTTAGCATTAGATCAAATCACTGGGTACATCAGCCTCGCCAGTTTGACTCAGAAAACAAGCCCTTGCAGCTGCTCTGCTCCTCCTGTCTCTTTGCACATCTACCTTCCTCCTGGTCCATTTACTTCCCTGTCTGCCTTATTGTCTTCCCTTCCCATCACCAGAAGGTGCCTCACACTGAGGTAGGGATGCTCATCTTTTTCGTTCTCTGTTACCTCTTTAATGTCTGGAACATGCGGTCCATATAGGTTCCAAGTGATACCTTACAAGCAAATAGTGAATGATTTTAACCTCCCATATAGCAAGACATTCTTTCCAAAATTTTGCAAATTCAGAAAGGAATTCAGAACACTGAAAACTGATACAAAGACAGGGTCTCCTCCCAGGTGCTATTGGAAATGGTGGCAGCAGGGGGGGGGAGGCAGGGGAGGGAGGTTTTCTGACCAGTGGTACAAAAGGTGAGGATAATTTCCCAAATTCAGATTAGCAGCTGATACAGGAACTGTGGAGAGTAAGATTAGACGGAGAAGCAACAGAAGATGGTAACAGATGAATCTGTGAACAGCAGTTTGTGGAGACAAGATCGGTCCCTGGGACCTGAAACTCGCAAAGGAGGCGAGTCCCAAGGATCCATCTGTCTCCACCTCTCTGATGCTAGACTTAAAAGCCAGAACCACTGAATCCAGCTTTGTTTTGTTTTTGTTTTTGACATGATGCTGAAGATCAAATTCAGGTCCACGTGCTGATTTTTCCCCCTCCTTTTGGTTTTTAAAAGCAGGGTTTCTCTGTGTAACAGCTCTGGCTGTCCTGAAATTCTCCCTGTAGACCAAGCTGGCCTTGAACTTATAGAGACCTGTCATCCTGCTTCCGCATGCTTCTGTAGCAAGCACCTTGTCAACCGGGCTATGTTCACAGGCCCCAAATGTGACTTTTGATCTAGGATGTAGATTCATTTTTCATAGCCTCCTTTGTTCCCAGTGTCTCACACTGAGGCCACTCATTCATATGGTGCCTGTTTGTTCTCCTGAATAGATACAAAGTGGTTACTTTCCACTTTGAGTATCTCAGAGAGAAAATAACCATACAATTTAAAATATGAAGAGATGAAAATGACAGCTTATGCCAATGAGGAGAATGGCCCCGGGTGGATAACGTGGAAGGTGCTAAAAATCGCACTAAACATTATGTTAATATTGCAGAGATTTATAAAACAGGAAGGGTAAATTATTTGCAAACTATACTTCTGTCCAGGGATTAGTGTGCAGAATATGTAAATAACTTGAAAAGCAAAATAAGCCATCTGGGAGGTGGTGGCACACTCCTTTAGTCCCAGTGCTTGGAATGCAGAGGTTGGCAGATCTCTGTGAGTTCAAGGCCAGCCTGGTCTACAGAGCAAGTTCCAGACAAAGCTCTGTAGGTTTTTGTTCCAAAGATACAAAAACCCTGTCTCAAGAAAGAAAAAGGAAAAAGAAAAAAAAATCAAAAACAAGCAACCCAATGAAAAATGAGGGTAAGAGTTGATTCATGTAGGTAAGCATTTCTCAAAAGAGTGTACACAAATTATGAACAGATAGGTGTGGAAAATTCAATATCACTTATTGTGAGAGAAATAGCAAACAAAACCAGAGATAGCACCTTACCCAGTAAAAATAGTCTTTATCAAAAAAGATAAAGAGAACAAACAGGTACCACGAAGGTCTGGAAGAAAGAGAACTTTGCATAGCGTGGATAGGAATGTCAATAAGACATTATGCAAAACAGTGTGGTGGGCCCGTCAGAAAGCTGGAAAGAGAATCACAAAATGGTCCTGTAATCCCGCTGCTACCTCGGTAACCAAAGGAAATCAAACCAGCATGTCACTCCTGTGCTCACTGCGGCACCGCTCAGAAGAGCCGAGAAATCAGAATCCATGTGCGCTATGAAATGCAACTTAGCCATCCACATAATGACATCTGGTCGTTTGCAACAGCATAGGTGAGAACAGAGATCACTGTGCTAAGTGAAATAAACCAGACGCAGAAGGATAGGTACCACACAACTCAAATATGGAATGTTTAGCCAGGCATGGTGACATACCCTGTAAACCACTACACTTTCAAGACTGAGGCAGGAGAACCAGTGGTCCAAGGCCAGCCTGTGTCTCCAAAAGTTGAAAAAGAAAAAAGCTAATCTCATTGAAGTTGAGTGGAGTGGGGAAGCTTTGTCACTATTTCAGACACACACAATTTATACATATGGAAACCCAGCCAATAACTCCAGGAATTCAGCCTTCAGGCATGGCTTAGGGCATTTGCCATATGGGGAGTTAGAATACAGGCTGATGGCAGAAAAGATTTCATGACTGAATAGAAGTTAGTCCAAGAAAAAGAGAGAGTAGCCTCCAGTTGAGACACTGTTCTGATTGAAGGGCAAGGTGAGCGCACACGTATGTATTGCGTGACAGAATTCCTGCCTTTATACCAAGCACCAACGGGAAACAGTATAAGGTGAGGACATTTTTCAAATGAAGAATTAGCATGCATGAAGGGATGGCAAAATTTTGCTTCTGATTTGTAAAGTTACTTGTATAAATCCTCCCAAATGAGGAACATTTAGCTTAGGATGTAATAACCACTCTTAGAAGAACCGAATCATGTGAAAAAAGAATTGTCCTGCTCAGGATGAGTTGATAATTGTCCACACCTTCCCTCTGTGCTAATCAATCATTCAACTCCAAATCTAACTTTCTGGCCTTTGTCTTTTAACATGCTGTACCACACCAGAACTGTCCTGGGCTTTCCATGAGACCCTGTCAATCGGAGCCTTGGGGTGTGAAGGCAGGTGGGAGGAAGGGGACACATCTTTCTGTTTGGTGCACTTTCTGCAAGTGTCGCCCCAGCAGTTGGAGCTGACCCCAGTTTTCAGAGACCCCAGAATCAGCCTTTCCATGCCCCTCCGAAGAGCCAGTAGCAGGCTGGTGATGCCGGAGAGAGAGCTTCGTTCAGTCCTGGATCATCTTCAGAGCAACAGGGCTCTCCTAACTCCACCTCTTGACTTCTGTTTCCCCAGGTAATTGATTTCTTTTTCTCTAAAGCTAACTTCAAATCGCATAAATCAGTTTAAAGTACACAGCTCAGAGAACAGGCATCATCACACATGCCTTTAATCTCAGCACTCAGCGGGTAGATGCCTGTGGATCTCTGTAAATTAAAGAACAGCCTGGTCTACATAGCAAGTTCTAGACCAGCCAGGTCTACAAGACAGACCCTGTCGAAAAAAAAAATTATACAAACAAACAAAAAACATAACTTACTGGTTATTAGCATGTTCACAATGTTATGTGACCTTTACCACTGTCTAAATACATGAGCAGTGTATGTGTTTGCACATGTGTCTGCATGTGTATGTGAATGCAGGTACATGAAGATACATTTATAGTCATATATATATATATATATGTTTTATTTCTGAATCTAATTCTACCTGTTGAAAGCTCTGTGTTTCTTCTAAATTTTGAAGGGTCAAAACTTCTAATCCCAGCAGAGAACTTATTCCAGAATTCTCCTTCTCTGTATGTTTTACTTTCCTCTCTTACAGTGAGAAGCCTGCCGCTGTCTCACTTTGTGGCAATGACTTACAGGCCTCCGTTTCCCTGATCCATTAGTTTGGATTTATTTTCCAAACCCAATAAGTTGCCGTCCCATCTTTCCTAAATGGCCAGAAAACTACCTTGACCATAACCTCTTTTAAATCACGTCATTACAACAATAAAAATGTAGATTAAAATGTTTCCTTGCAGAAAATGCTCCAAACATTGCATCCAACAGACTCTGACCATGTCTCCCAGCAACTTTGAGGGACTGGCTGGGGAGTTTGTCTATGCCTGTAAAATTGTCTTCCCTAAGCAAAGCTGACTTTATGGCTTTAAATTCTTGTGTTGTACAATTACGTGACACGAACAAACATACTTTATTCAATGATTCCTGATGACACAAAAGAGAGAGATAGGTCCCCCACTCCAAGCCCCCACACCAACACACACACTTTATAGAAACAATAAAATACTTCTCTCTAAAGAGATGTGACTTTTCTCAAGATCCAAGATTAGAAAGGGAAAGAAGGTGTATGGCTTTGTGGGCCACTTAGCATCATCATCTGACCATTAAAAGTTTTGTAGAAAAGTTTGACTTGATGTCTTCCTTGACATTAATAGGAAAACCACTCTCTGGGGTTCTTGACTATAGTTTCCAGAATATACTGGAAGATCCTCTCAGCTCTCAGAGACTGTTCCTTCCTCTTTCACAGATGCATTTTGGCCTGAGAAGCCAACATATGCAATCATTAATGTGCACCCAGGTGTTTTTGCAACCAGCTTTCAAGAATAAGCCTACAATTTGGGTCTCGAATGCCATCCCCTGAAAGGCCCATGTACTAACGGCTTAATCCCCAGCTTGGAAGGTGGTTGAAATTTTTAAGAGGAGAGGCCTAATAGGAGGGTATGTAGTCCTTGGGGACTTACCCTCAGGGAGGATAGTGGAGCTCGGGTCTCCTTCTCTTTCCCTCCTAGCACATTCTGGCCACGTGGTCAACAGTTTGCTTTACCATGATGCACTTCTGCCTTGCCTTGCTGCACAGGTTCACATGCATCAGGACCAACCATCATGAACTGACACCTCCAACACCATGAGCCAAAGTGAACATTTCCTCCTCTTAAATTTGATGGCCTTAGGTATTTTATTATAGTATTGAAAAACTGGTGACTCAGGGAAATGTCCTGACTGAAGGCATTTGTCCATATTTTTGGTACTGATTATCCTAACAATAGTTCCTGTCTAACAATCCACATGACATCACTTCAGTAGGCGACAGAATGAGATATATACAGTTGGCTCTCACAAGCTGCCTCTGACCAGGATGCTTATGTGTATCTATGAATGGCTTATACCCACCTAGGGCTTAAGCAATGTGTTCAGACAGCCACAGCTTAAAGCAGGAGTTGGTTCATACCAAAGAGATAATGATCTGAGAAGTTAGACTAGAATCCTCAATCCCAGGCATTCACATGCTAAGCCAAGTAGATGACTTTCCTGTGCCCATGACTGCTGAGTCCAAGAAAGCCCTAAATCCACAATATACGGAGGGCTTATTGCTGAAGAAAAGCAGGATAGGAAGAGAATGGGTAGACAAAAACACAAGTGTTTTGAAGGCAAAGCTAATCTACTTGCTAAGGTCCATGAGACTTAATGCCTTCTCTTTCTCCAAGTCTGCTCTACCAGGTCAGAGATGTGAACTCCCAAAGAGTTTACATTGGCTTTACACAGAGTTAGCTGTAGGCAAGGCCTGGATGCTCTCTGAGATGAAGCGCCGCTGACCCCCACTGGCTGCTAACATGCATTGCATCTCTGGATGACCAAGTTTCAGTAACTTTTTTCCAGTCAAAGGATATGATCTACCTGGTGCACACATCTCGACTTTTGTTGTTGTTGTTGTTGTTGTTGTTGTTGTTGTTGTTGTTGCTGCTGCTGTTATTGTAGTCATCCTCCGGGGTGGTAGGTAATTCTACTGCCACTATATAGTAGATAGACTTTGTTTGCACAGAAAATGAGCCTAGAGCAAGTTTGAAGGTTTTATGTGAGGGGTTGTTTTCCATCGTTCACTCTCTGGTTCTTTTGCTGGTAAAACACCAAGTCCCTGAAGATTTCAGTGCCAGACACGGAATTTTGACCACCAAGTTATTGGTCAGGGAGGTGATGGAGGTACCCAAAACAGCAAAGCTATTGCCATTGATATTGGTTGCTAATATTGGATGGAAAAGCTCTGCTGCTGAAGACACAAAATCAATCTCAAACTGATCAGAACATTCTCTCCCTGCTGGCTAGCTTTCACAGTGCAGGAGGTTGGTGTTGTGCAGGAGGCTAGGGGAGAGAAAACAAACACATCAGTGGTCCTGCCCAACGCTGGACCCTACACGCTACAATAACAATCTGCCAGCAAATTGTGCCCACTGGAACAGTAGTGGCACAGAGGTTATGGGGGGTAACCAGCCACTTTCTGCTTGAATTTGAGACTTGTCCCATTGGAGGGATTTCATGTCTGGTACTGAAACCTATTCAAAAGCCTAGATCTAGGGAGATCATGGTTTCTAGAGGTAGAGGGATACTTACTGGTGTTTCTCTACATGGCCATGTGTCAAACTGCCTTTTCACTATGTTTATACTCATAGATTTGTGCTGCTCTCAACCTAGGTCAGAGAGGTTTCTCTTTTTGCAATGGGTAGTAATTGATTCAAAGATTCAAACCTGGTCAAAGTGCTGAGACCCAGTGACTATAAGAGTTCAGCAGTAGATGGAGCATCTAGACCATCCTTACCCCACCCCTCAATGCACAGCAGTTCTGGCTGCCTACACAAGACCCATCCAAGATCAAGCCAGTTAAAATTCCAGCATGGACACAGAGGGTCTTACAAGGGCGCATTACTAAAATAGGAGCTACTGATAGTCGATGGTTGTCGAGGAACAGAATCACTTTGTGTAAGGAATGTGGTCAACAGCATGTTGTCCATGCCCTGGTTCATGTCTGCATTCTTAGGCACAAATTGAACTCGGGGAGTTATTAGTAACATTATTATGGTGTGAAACTGGGAGGAAGATGGGTTGGTAGTATCCTGAGGGAGTTTGAGAGAGGTAGTAAGGAGTGGCTATAATTATGTTACATTGGACATATGTTCACATTTTTCAAAGATTAATAATATGTGTCCTTCCACCACCTATTCTGTGTCATGGTCACCCACGGCATGTGCCCTCTTGTGCTGTCCATGGTGAAGCAAAAACACTAAACATAGCAACCGAACAGGCCTGGGCTGGGCACTGGAGCTCCAGAAGGAGCTAAATCAATGAAGTCCAGGACCACAGAGTCCTGTAGAGAATTAGGATGGTCCATCTATGGGTGTGCTCAGAATCTGACTCCGTTCATCCATTCTGGTATTCCTAAGACATTTCTCACCCTAGTTTACTGCACTGGTTAATCTCAGTTCTCCTGCCTCTGCCTCCTAAGTGCTGGGGTCACAGGCCTCCAACATCACGTCTATCATCTTTCACCATTTCCCGTTATGACCTGACTAAGACTCCTCTTTACTGAATAAGGCTCTTCTTGCTTCCCTGAGTGTCAGTTTTCAGCCACAAAATCCAGGCTTTATTTTTAAGAACCGCTTTCTGCTCCTGTTTCTCATGGCCAGCCAGGAACCCCAGGGCACTGCTCAGACAAAGTGTGGGATTAGGCTACTTGGTGTGGTGAAAGAGGCATTGCTTTCTTAGAAAGGCGACATTTAACCCTCGGGCTTCCCAGTGCACACACAAAGGACTTGAGAATGCAACAAGTCTCTGGGGACACAGGTGCCCTCATCTTCATTGGGAGTAGAGAAGATATTTACAACCATATTCACCTCTGGCCGGAAGAAAGAAGTCTTGATCCTTTTGAGAATAGAGAAACTAAAGGAAGGGAAGGAAGGAAGGAAGGAAGGAAGGAAGGAAGGAAGGAAGGAAGG
>LOJH01029889.1:9901-27179 GCA_001685095.1 Ellobius talpinus
ACCAATGGAAGCTACTCTGCTAGGGATAACAGGAGACTTTTGGATTTGGTTCTCCATCATGATTAAGCAAAACCAGTGCCGTTCCTTGATCCTTCCACTGCTTTGCGTTATTGGAGCAGGTGGCCCAACCGCAAGACCGGGATACTTTGAATGAACCGAAATGGTCATGTGTTGTATGTGTCACCTGTTTTTTTTCCTCCTCTCTCTCGGTCTTAGTTTGAAAATCAGGGCAAAACTTCCGGAGGGAGAATGAGATCATCTTCTCAGAGAAAATGCTCAGCAAGTGCCCCCTGGCGGTTGGTTTTTAAATTTTATTCTTGATTTGTCAGTGGTTTGTATTTACAGGGTACAGTGTGTCCGACAGGCATTATGCTAACGAAATACGCTTTCGGCATGAGAGGAGGCTCCGTTGTTCTCTAATGAGTTACTGTTGTATGTTCCCAAGGAGTCTCCCATCCCTGTTGTTCTCACTGGGAACTGGCAAGTGGAAGATCAGAATAGCTGCCCCTCTGGGCCAGGCTCCAACCTTCCCTATTGGTCAAGGTCCCCCAGTTTGTGTTCGTGTAAGACTTGGAGGTTTTGGACGAAGTAATCTTCCTACCCCCATTTAGGTGGCGTAGCTTAACCTGAACTGGTGAGTCTGGAGCAGTATAGTTGTTGAAAGCTCAACATAAGAATTTGCAGTCAGGACTTACAGACAGAGCCTTACTTAATTCTTATAATTACCTGGTTGGGAGGCTGTATTACTGCCCTTGCTTTACAGACGCAAGCGTTGAGGCTCAGAGAGACTCAGTAACCTACCCAATACCACACAGCTAAGTTGGTAGGAGAGCAGGCCTTGAATGTGGGTCTCATATATAGCCGATCGCTAATTACTGCCCTGGAAATTGTTACTACATTCTTCTACTCCCCTCCTCATCTTCACTGCTTATCACCCACTCTCCCCTCTGGCATTACAGTTTTGTTTCTCCTGCATTCTCTGAGCATCCCTCCTCAAAGCTCAGCCTCCAGTTTGACCTCTTTCTTGTAGTCTGAACGCTCCCTCACAGGGTAGCTTTCCCGTGGCCATCTCCTCTCTTATAAACCCAGCAGGTCCCTAGCAAGGCCCATTACTCCTTCATCCTGCTCTGCTCAAGATCCTGGGTTACTCAGCTGTCACCCCTCTTCTTGTAACTTAGCCGTGGGCCTTTCTCCCCCTTGTCACCTCTGCCCAGTCCACACACCCATCTGACCCCTCAGTGCATCTGGTGTCACCCTCTCTCTCTCTCCAGACTCCTTTGCTGGCTATACCTGGCATGGTCACCACTGTTTACTTATCTCCAGGGCCCCTGGTTTCAGGACCTGTTTTCTCAACCCTATCTATCTCCCCACAGTGATAGTGAGTAACTGCTCATGAGCCAGGGTTAAAATGAGATAGATGAAGGTTAATGCCACACTACGCTAAATCCTCAGGGCTTTCTCCTCTTAGGTCTCATATCTCCCCTAGTCGGGTAACTACTCCTATTTTCCCCATTTTGCAGGTTGGAAACTGAGTCTCAGTAATAACTTGCCACCTATGGTTAGTAGGTGGGAGCCCTGGTATTTGAAAGTCATGCTGTCCAAATCCAGAATGCATGGACAAAACCACTACTCTACAGTGTCCCATGTGACATCCTGCTTAATACTGTTTGGAGGTTGTCGCCAGCACAAACTGCCTCAGAGCCCCTTAGAATCCTGTGCCAATTTATACAACAAACATCAGCCCCTTCTACTGCCGTTTCTAAGCTTCTAGTAAAATGGCCTGTCTGCTGCCCAGAACACTCCTGCCTTTGAATTTTGCTATGTGGCCTCTGTGCTGAGGATGTCATCTCCTCGCCACTACAGGCAAGCTGGGGTCACACATTAAGAACTGTCTGGAGTGTCACAGCCTCAGTGAAAATGTCTAAGTGCTTTCCCAACCAGGCAGGGGGTCCTTCCTTTATGAATTCTTCGCCCTGCAGGTGGCTTCAGTTAATAGGGCCCACTCATAACTGCTTCCTTCCCTGCTTGAGTTCTGCTGTAGCTGCTGACAGGCACCCAAGTACCTGCCCTTCATCCACCTTAGCTGTCTACACTCTAGGAGCCCAAACAGCCTTGCCCAGTGAGCAGGCAAAGGGCTGTTAGAGTCCGTGCTAAAGAATTCTGTCTGACTAGCTGGGCATGGTGGTGCGTGCCTTTAATCCCAGCACTTGGAAGACAAAAGCAGGCAGCTTTCTGAGTTTAAGGCAAGCCTGGTCTTCCAGGCCAGCCAGGGCTACACAGAGAAACCCTGTCTTAAAAAAAAAAAGTTGTGTGGTATCACTTCACACTCATTGGGATGATTATCACCAAAACCCTAGAAAATAACAAATGCCGGCAAGGTGAGGGGGCTGGACTGCTTACCCCTGTTTCTGAGAGTACACCAGCTCTTAAAACAGTATGACAGTTTCCTAAATCATTGACCAGAGAATGACCGTGGACCCAGAAGTGAGCCTACTTCTGAATACATAATCAAAAATATGGAGAGCAATAACTTAGAGGGATATTTTCACACCCTCGTGTGCAACAGCATTGTTCACAGTAACTAAAGATGAAAATAGGCTAAGTTTCTGTTAATAGATGAATGTGATAACAAAATATGGTATATATGAACAATGGAATATTAGTCAGCCTTAAATATGCAGAAGATTCTGCCAGGGCTACAGCTTGGGTGAGTGAAACTGGAGGACTCAGTCTGTCTCAGATAGGACACAGGCTATGGAGGATGTTGTTCTAGGTGGACTCAACCTGTCCCAGATAGCACACAGGCTAGGTGATTCCCCTCACATAAGGTGCCTAAAGTGGCCAAGTGCAGAGGAGTAGAGTGTTGCCAAGGCGTTGGATAGAGGGGACAATTTGGAGCTGTGGTTTATTAAGTATAGTGCTAATTCAGGAAGATGGGAAAGTTTTGGTGATGGGCGGTGGTGACGGTGGTGTAAGCATATGATTGCACACAATATTTCTGGATTGTACGTGCAAAGACTGTATCAAATGATGACTTACTTCCTGCCACTGTACCACAACTGCAAAATAAGAGAGACTGCCATCTTGGCAGTAGGTTGTGTTGAAGTGAGGAAGGCTGGGGAAGAGGGGACACCTGGAGCTATGGAGTTACTGCAGATGTCTCAAGGCCTAGGGTGGCTATGGTGATCACACTTGGGGATCAGGCATGGCTGTTGCCGAGGACAGAGGAGATGGGACCGGGCTGGAATCTTATTCTGTCACCTCCGAGCTTTGGAGCTGTGGGCAAATCATTGAACCTTTCCATTGGAGCTCATTGGAATCAGTGCCTGTGTGACAGGAAGACCTTAAGAGGCAGTGGCTGTCACCTGCTCAGATCATCCAGTCCAGAAGAGCTGGGATCGGGTGGTCTGGGCTCCCTAATGGAGAGACTGAAGCATCTGGAAACTCAGCCTGTTTATTACAGAGTTGAACAGGGAGGCGGGGTTGCCTCATACAGCTAAATAAGAAGGCAAGGTTATTACATAGACAGTATATTATAAACAGGCGGCTGGACAAAGAGGCAGCTCTAATTGAGCTCTGTAGGTCCAGTCTCTGTAGGGGAGCCATCTGTACATAGGGGTGGAGGTGTTGGGAGGGAGACAGCAAGGGTGGATGCTTTCTGTATACCCTAGCAACAATCACACATGGACCGGAGGAAGACTTTGCCATCCCTCTGAGTCTCATCTGGGGAAGGTTTGGCTGCTCCCACTGTTGTAAGGCATTGGGGGCATTGACACAGCTGTGCCTGTGTCAAACCTTACACACCCAGGACTTACTCAGCCCCTATGATGGTGCTCAGAGCGTGGACAGAGGTCCAGCTGCACTCAATCCAGCTGGGAGTAGAGCCTGCTCAGGCCCTGCTGAGGCAGAGATGGAGATGAACCCCAGGACTGTGTGTTCGTGGAGACCCTTCCACAGTGGAACTATGAGGAGCCCCGAGGCAGTTCTGTGAGTTCAGGTGTTCCACGGTTAAGTTAGCTGAATCCTCAGAGACCAGCTCCTCGGACCCAGGAGATGCAGATCCCATTGTAAACCTTGGTCTGTGGAGGTAGCTGTGATTTTGTTGTCATGTGGTAGGCAGCCCCTTTGAGCAGCAGGGGGGTAGCACCAACTCCCAGAGCAGGCTGTGACCCAGCGCTCTGCACTGATGGCAGAGCAGGGAGGCTCCTGCAATCTGTCACACAGTGAAATGACTTGATTGTCCCTCTTGGGGGAACTGTTCCCAGGAGGGGTGGCAAAGGAGGCAGTGAAATAGAGAGAGTTAAGGTGTCCATTCCACCCTTATCGCTGGGAAGGAGAGCTAAGATATGGTCTCCTTGCATGCTGAAGTGGGAAGGAGAGCTAAGATATGGTCTCCTTGCATGCTGAAGTGACAGAAAGAGCAACATGACAACAATGAACACTGGCCACAACTTGGCAAGATGTCACAAGACCACATGTTTTCAGAGGGGGTACCCCTGAAGCACCCCGTCCTTGGGGCTCCCTCACTCAAGGACGCTAACTTGGAGGGACATCAGGGCCCCGTGACAAAGCACCAGTTCTACGCCCCCAAGTCCTGAGACCAAGCCTGTTCCTTCTGGGGCTTGAGATGCTGAGAAGGGCAGCTGATGTCCTGGAATAGGACACAAGGTTCCCTTCTCTTGTTTCAGGCCAGTGGTGCACACGGTCTACCATGAAAAGCTAGGAGCAGAAAGATTGTTCCTAAAGGAGGGGAGGGTGTCCCTCAGGATTGGAGGTCCTCTGGGGAAGATCTGATGTTTTGCAAAACCACCTCAGACATGGGTGTCTTGTCAAGAGAGCATGCTGTCATGGATCAATTGATTTTATTTATTCATGACCATTACTTCTGCTTTGTAGCCCCAGGACAAGGAATTCACCTTTATGCCCTCTGGCAGCAATGGGGACCTTCAGTGTGGAGGCCACATAAAGAATGGGCTGAAGGAACAGCGTATGCAAGGGATCTAGGGGACACCATTAGCTGTATGTGGCTGTGGTAGGGAGGAAGGCTTCCGAAGCCTTAAGCATGCATTTGAATTGAGTTGAAATTCACATAAAACTAAACATCATTTAAAAAAATATTTATTTTTATCTTATTTTATGAGTGTGTTGTGTGTGCCTGAGGATATGTATGTATACCACATGTATGAAGGGGCAAGGATGTTAGAAGAGGGTGTCCAGTCCTCTGGAACTGGAGTGACAGGCAGGTAAGCTGTCACGTGGGTGGTGGGAACTGAAGCCAGGTCCTCTGCAGGATGCCTCTAAGCCATCTTTCCAGCCCCTGACCTCACAGGAGCTCTTACATGGATCTTAGCTGGACCACAGTACGGTCACCCCTCTGACAATGGTAGTGAGGCCAGCTGAGGAGGCAGGGACAGCTGCCTGGGGAAGGGGTGAGGCTATCAGCAGGTGCTCAAACCCCGGGGGATATGGTAGAAGAGAGGGTCCAGGCTCCCAGATGGGGAGGAAAAATGCAGATGTGGGGCTCAAGGAGAGCTGCCATCCTACATATGAGAGATCCCGGAGGGAGAGAACAATCAATGGGAGTGAGGGACACCAGGGGAAGGCCAGGAGCCTGAAGCTTCTGCAGAGGTCTGGAGGAGGAGGCTGGAGCTTCCACGCAAGGCCACAAGAGGGCGCCTTTAGGGCCAGACCTTCCATTTGTGCGGACCTGAGACGCTGGGGGACATGGTCCCGACCTTCTCAGACCTTAATGAAGCTTTGCTACTTTCCACCAGGGGCCCTTACTTTTCCATCTGCCTAGATGTATAGGGATGACATTATTATTCAAACTTTCTCTGAACAGAGGCGCACTCTGGGAACCCAACAGAACAGCCATAGTCCCAGTGACCCAGGTAGCCAGAAGAAGAAGGTGCCTGGCCTAGGTTGGGTTCTGAAGCCCCTCTCTGGCCCTCTATGAACTACACCATCTGCAGAAGAATGGCACGCTGGTCGGGAGACATCTGCACCATATCTTCCCTTCCGAAGTTCTGAGTATCTGGGATGCGGAATCCCACCTCGGCTGCACCCTGAGCCTGACTCATCCGTGCTTGCCCCCTGGACCTGTATTTCTAGCATAATACCCTTGAGCCCTGTCTTTGTGTTGAATGGACTGGGGCAGCTTACCCGGGGTCATGTAGATAGCATCCACACGTGCCGATCTGGGTGGCTGCTATGCTGAAAGTCCATGTGGGTAGGGAGGGCAGGCAGACTTCTGTCACTGTCTGGTATGAGTTCTAGGAGTCCAGCCAGCCCTGCAGCTCACAATGAGACTGCATTTGTTAAAAGGTTTTTTTTCCAAACTGATTCATTTGGCTTTTAATTAGCATACAAAGTAATGGGTGCATTGTGGAATTTTCACAATGCTCCATTTTTGTTTGTTGACCCTCCTTCCCCACACCTGCATGCCTTGAGCGTTTCCTCTCTCTGGTGGTCACTTGGAAAGTCTAGTACCTTTAAAAGTAGTTCCTCCCTTTTGGGCTTGAGAGATGATGGTTCGGTGCTTAAAAACCATCGTTTTGCCGCCAAAATGCAGAACTGAGGCTCCATCCCCTGCACTAGCAACATGGGGTAAAAATGGGATGAATGGCTGCATGCTAGAATTACACAAAAGATGATGAAAGACTTGTGCCAAATGTCAAGAAAAACAAAAATATCAGTAAAGTGCTTTGTATAACTTAAAACTAATTGAGTAACTAGAGAGAGGTCTCTTCAGGTAAAGACCTCTGCCTCGAAGGCTGGTGACCTGAGTGTAATTCCAGAAAATCTGAAGTTGTCACCTGACTTTCACTTGGTACGTGAAGGTCACTTGCCGTGGTATATATGTATAAATTCATTTGCCTTGGTATGTCTGTACACACACACACACACATACAAAACAAAAATTTAATTTTAAAATAAATTAAAGATGAACATTAAAAAAGAACCACCGTTTCTCCTCCAGAAGGTCATGTTCATAGCCACTGCAACTCCCGTATCTGGGGGAGCCATTGCATTCTTCTGGCCTCCACAGGAAGCAGCCCTCTCTCGCTCTCTCTCCCTCCCTTCTCTCCCACCCCTAGACATAAAAATAAATCTTAAAAAAGAACAGTATTTTTAAAGCAAAACCCCAAAGGGTTTTATATTCTTTGAAAGTTTCATATTTGCACAATATATTATGATCATATCCATTTTCTCCCTCCAGCTCCCCCTGCTGGCTCAGTTTATCACTGCAGAGACTTGACCATACAGCAAGCAGCTCCTCCCTGAGTCCACTGAGTTGAGCATATGCCAGCCACAGTCTCACCCTCGCCTCCTCACCCAGTCACACAGTAGGCTGATCCAAGGTTTGGATGTGTTTTATTCTCTTTGGAGCCTCAACCATGACAGGCTGATGAACTCAACAAGTGATAGCTGGCTATGGCTTTCAGCTTCTCACATCACTCACATAGGAGGGATCTGTGTGTGGGCTTCTCCCTCACCCCATATGTTCATGTATGCATACATGCACAGGACCAGTCCTACTTCATCTGAGGAGCTGGTTACCAAAGCTCAATTCGGACAAGTCCCTAGAGGTTGAGATCTCTGGAACATTTCCAGAGTACCCCGGCCAACCACAACACAATCAACATCGTGGCCATTGCTACAGCATCAACCCTTGTTATTAATTATATGCATTTGTGATATTTATGGACCTGGTGTATCACAGACTAGGTTGGTTATTCCCTTCAGTTTACATTCATCTTCACAATATTTGATGAGAGAAGCGTTCCAGCATTTTATCTGAGGCTCAAAAGATCATTAAACCCCTACATCTCTCTCTATATATATACACATATATATGTGTATATATATTAAAATAAGTTTTATTTAGTCCCAACCCAAGGGATTATATGTGATGGGGTCTTTCTTAAGCATCTAGAAAACACACATTTTGAATCTGGTAGTAAATATTAAGTAAAAAGGGATTGCTGGACACACCCTGAATAGGACTGCACACATCCATCTCAACCCAGACAGCAGCACTGTGCTTTATGGGGAAGCAATAGACTGTCCCTCATTCATGTTGGGGGGAGGGAGACAAGCCACCCACCCATTTTGGAGGTCCACGCCATTTGGCATCAAAGACTGAGTTTTTTTTGTTTTTATTTATTTATTTATTTTTTGTTTTTGGACAGCTTTTCTTTGTATAGCCCTGACTGTCCTGGAACTCAGTCTATAGACCTTGAACTCACAGAGATCCGCCTGTCTCTGACTCCCGAGTGCTGGGATTAAAAGTGTGTGCCACCACTGCCTGTTTGAAAGGCTGACTTTATTAATTTAAAAATTAGAAATGAGGCAGTAAATCACTAACAGTCTAGTGGTAAGGTACAAATATGTGCTCAGAAAGAGGGAAAAATAGTGGAATGAAACATTAAAGTGACAGGGGCGGGCGAAACAGGTGCTGGGCACAAGCGTCCATATGGCACGCGGGTAGACGACTGAGGACAAGAAGACCCTCTGCCACATCAGCTAGGAAAGGAAAAACTTTAGGTTTAAATTTAGTATGGAAGAGCTAAAGTGGCAGGACTTCACATCGCTTCTGAAGATGGAAATGCAGACTGTGTTCTCAGACGGAAAAACGCGGTGTCGTCAACACAACCAAGTAAGATGCAAAGGGTAGGGCGGTTCTAATACAGTTGCCAGTGAGGATGGTGGGGGAGAGAACCGGACTTGGTGCTTCTAAGGTTCATGTAAAAATGAATATTTCACACTAGATTCATGATGGGCAGAGCCAATATTATGTATCATATATTTCAAAGTTACTGAGAGAATAAATTTCAAATATTTTTTCCTGCAAAATCAAGCATGTGAAGTGATGGGTATATTAAGTAGATTTGATCATCCTACATTGTATACATGGGTGAGCTATGGTGGCTCATGCTTATAATGCCAGCCTTTGGAGACTGGAACAGGAAGATCATGAGTTCAAGGCCAACCCAGACAACATAGAGACGCTGTCTTAAAACAAAAGCAAGAATCACATTGCACCCCAGAAATATATTCAAATATTAGTGGTCAATTAAAAAAGAATAACTAGGAAACTTCTGCTAGGAAGAATAGTGAGAGAGGATAATTCTATCAAATATTAAAATGTCATGAAATTATAAGGATTTAAGCAGATCAATGGGCAATATTTGAAAGGGGAGTCAAGAAGCAGGCTCGCACACATAGATTTTTCCTATATTTTATTATTATTACTTTAAGATGTATTCATTATTTTATGTGTAGGAGTGTTTGCACGTATGTCTATACACCATATGCATGTCTGATGCCTGTGGAGGCCAGAGAAGGGCACCAGAGCCCTTGGAACTGGAATCACAGATGGCTGTTAATAGCTGTATGGGTGCTGGGAATTGAACCTGGGTCCTCTGCAAGTACAATCAGTGCTCTTAACTGTTGAAATTTCTCTCCAGCCCTGATATTTCTTATATTTTAAAGATGGAGTTTTGAATCACTGGGGACAATGAAACCAAACAAATTATGGGATCTGGGAAATCCCCAGGCAGCTGGTCTCCGTGCGAATGCAACTGAATTCTTTATTCTCATCAACATATGGACTAGGTTCAGAGCTGGGAGTCTCTAACCTTAGAGGAATAAGGGTTTACAAAGTATGACATGAAACAGGAGGAGAACAAAACCCCTGACATGCTGGGCATGTGACACTTTTAATCCTGGCACTTGGGCGGCTGAGGCAGAAAGGTGAGTGAGTTTGAGATCAGCTTGATCTACAGAGAAAGACTTTTCTAAAAAGTTCCAATCACCAACAGTAAATGAGGAAAAAGATGGGCAAATTCAAGCATGGGCAAAATCTAGAAGACAATAGCATTATGATTTAGAGCATTACAGTTTCATGTTGTACAAGGCCAGAAGCCTTGAAGGCCATCTAACTCTCTCCTACAACAAAAAGTCAAGAGACATGAACTAAACTTTAAGGAAAACCCAAGGTAATGAGAGTCCACTGTCCAGAGTACATAAAAGCCATGGAGGATGGAATGCTGACACAGAGAGGGCATGATAGAGGGCAAAGGTCAGCATAACACTTACTAACACGCTTGCCTTTAAGAACTGCAATAAAATGGATTCTAATACTGGGACACTGGGTAATCAGACTGACACGGAGAGAGTGTCAGAAATGACCAGGCTTTAATTAGCATACCCTGCACCATATCTGCCTGTATGCCGTCATGTCCCGCCATGATGACAATGAACTGAACCTCTGAACTGTAGCCATCCAATTAAATGTCTTCCTTTATAAGAATTGCCATGGTCATGGTGTCTTTTCACAGTGATAGAAACCCCAACTAAGACCGAAGTTGGTACCAGGGACTAGAGTCTTGATGTGATAGTCTTGACCGTGCTTTCATTTGAATATAGACGTAGGGACTTTGGATAAGAAAAGCAATTGGACACTTTAAGCCTTAATGGGCCATCCTAGTAGGAGCATGGAAGACAGTGGTACTAAGTATGATTTGAACTGTTGGGAGCTGGCTCAAGAGTTTCAGAGGAGAAGAATTTTAGTATGTTGTTTAGAAACCATTCTTGTGATATTTTGGTGAAGAATGTAGCTGCTTTTTGCCCTTGTTCAAAGAGTCTGCCTGGGGCTAAGTGAAGAGTTTTGGATTAATTCCTTTGGCAAAGGAAATCTCAAAACAGCCTAGTATAGACTCTGTCCTGTGGTTATTAGTGGCCACTCTTACAAAGATTTAAAATGAAAAGGAGCAAGCTAAACAAGAGAAAAATGTGCAAAATGTATGATTTGAAGAGGAAAGGAACACTGGAAAGTGGAATGGAGTTAAGTCCTGTGTTAAAGGAGATAAACAGACTAAGAAATGGAATAAAGGGAGTGGTGACTTCAGGGCAAGATCCCATCCAACTAGATTTCCAACTTGTGAAAAGAAATTAAAGAAAAGCTTAGAGTCATATGTGGTGGTTCACACCTTTAATCCCGGCACTTGGAAGACAGAAGATGGAAGATCTCTGAGTTTGAGGCCAGCCTTGTCTACAATTCAGTTCCAGGACAGCCAAGTTTAGGCAGTGAATGAAGGGAACCTTTGGAAACAGAAAGTTGATGAAGATATAATTGAACAAGGGGGCCATGATCCGGCCCCAGTAAGCAGCAGAACATGACAGCTTTGGCCACATGGTTCTGGAGTTATGGACAGAATAAAGGGCTATGGAATTTGCCTCTGTGACTAAGGAAAGCTGCTGAGGCCAGGCAGGTGTCAGGGATGTCCCTGAATGGAGTTCTAGAGAGGTCATTGTGTGAAGCTGTGAAGTTGAAGCCTGGATTGCCTTGGAGACCCCAAGATGTTGGAGATGCCAGAGCCATGGGATACCTGCTGAGGAGAGCTGCTAACAGGGAGTGGAACCAGCCCTGAGAGAGAAGTGGGCTGCAGTCAACAGAGCTGAAAGGAGTTGGAGATCTGAAGAGAATTTTGGCACCAGATATGGAGATGTAGAGTTTGCAGTTTGCCTAGCTGGTTTTTGGTCTTGCTTTGGTCCAGTATTTCCTCACTCTGCTCCGTTCCCAATGTTTTAGAATGGTAATGTATATCCTGTGCCATTACAAGTTTTGATTTTGATTTTATAGGGGATTACAGTTAAGATATTGCATGAATATCAGAAGAAACTTTGAAATTTGAACTTTATAACACTGTTGAGACTGTGATTGACTGTGGGTACTTCTGAAGTTGGACTAAATAGTACATTTTTCATTATGGTATTATTACAAGCTTATGGGGGCCAGGGAGTAGAATGTGGTAGTTTAAGTGTAGTTGACCCCCATAAACTCATAGTGAGTGGCACTGTTGGGAGGTGTGGCTTTGTTGGAGTAGGTGTGGCCTAGTTGGAGAAAATGTGTCACTGTGGGAATGGGCTTTGAGGTCTCCTATGCTCAAGATACCATCCTGTATCTCAGATCACTTCCTGTTGCCTCTGGATTAAAATGTAGAACTCTCAACTCTTTCTCTGGTACTATATCTTCCTGTATGCTTCATGTCCCACCATGATAATAATGGACTGAACCTCTTAACTGTAAACTAATTAAATGTTTTCCTTTATAAGAGTTGCCATGGTCATGGTGTCCCTTCAGAGCAACAGAAGCTTTAACTAAGAGTCTCTATTTTCTTTAATTGTTGTTACTTATATGTGTATAGTAGGAATGCACAGGCGCGCGCACACACACACACAACCCACTCAGACGTATGTTTTCAGGGCTGACCATTTGGTATTGGATAGCCAGTTGGTGTGCTCCTCCCTGGGGGAGACTAACTGTCTCATTCTCAGCATTCCTTCGCTGCCTGTAGTTCTGTTTAAGGTTGAGTCCTAATGAGCTTTCCCTTGTCCTCATTAGCATGTCTGTTTATTGGCGTTATCCTTGCTCGGGTTATGTTTAGGCAGCCATGCTGGTGAGACGTTAGCTTCTCACATCCCTAAGAGACACAGTCTCACAGCAAACTCCCTGTTCCTCAGACCGTTACAGTCTTCCTGTCCACTCTCTCACAATGATCCCTGAGCCTTAGGTGCGGGTGTTGTGCTGGAGATGTATCCAACTGGGCTCCACAACTCTGCATTTTTACTGGCTGTGGATTCCTGTCACGGTCTCTGTCTGCTGCCAAGAGAAGTGTCCTTGATGAGGGGTGAGGACCGCACTAACCCGTGAGTTTAAGGACGATCTTGAGAGTGTAGCAGGGACTGTGCTGGTTTAGTCGAGTAGCAGTGGTATGTTCTCCCCCAGGACCCAGGGCTCACATTCACCTTCTCTGACTCAGCCAAGGCCAAGCTTGTCATCAAGGAGAGCTCCACAGACATGTCTATAAGCCAATCTGATGGAGCCAACTCCCAAATGAGACTCCTACAGATAACTCAGTTATGCGTGAGGGAAGAAGGAGGAAGAGAGGTTTGTACTCCATAGAGAGCCTATGTTTTCCCAAATATACAAATATGCTCCATAACTGACCACATACTGAGCTACAGGAAACATTCAACATATTCTAATAATTATTTTACAGATCACATTTTTATCACAATGCATTAAAATTAGGAAGAGCCTGTGAGTTAGCAAGGAAAACATAATTAAAAACCTGGTGAGTTTAGACCCAATGTTGATTTTACTTATTAAAACATGTGAAAAAAAGTGTTCCTTACCAAAAAATACTCAATTTTACAGTGGATGTGTTAGCAAAAGAGGAAGAAGGAAAATAAATTAAGTCACTTGCTGGAAATGGAAATCCAGAGTAACCCACGAGTGTGTGTGTGTGGGGAAACAGCTTGCTAAACTAAAAACTGTGTTCTAAAAATAATGTTTTCATTATCACCCCTTGTCAAATGAAGGGAAATGATCTTAAAGCTCAACATTCTTCATGAAGGTAGGATACAAGCCTGAGAAGCAGGAAACAATTGCAACATGCTGTGGCTTACTTTGAAATTATTCATACACACATATGATGATAATCCCAGGAACACTGCTGAGGGTAAAGCATTCTCACTCACCCAGTGTCCACTCACGGTCACATGACATAAATCAAACGGCAATAAAGATGATTGGGTTATAGCATCACACACCCGCATAGAGGAATCTCACAAACACAAGCAAAACGCCAAGTTGCAGAGACTTTGATGTGCTATATAGCCTGGCCATTTCTTTAAAACTTAAATATGCACAAGATGATGCTTGAGGGATACATACGTTCATGGTGAATGCACACACAAATGCATGGACATGGTGAGTAATAGATCTGAGATGATGGCCAACCCTGAGGGACAGGGGGTGGATACAGGATCCTGGAGGCGCCGGAGGGCAACTGTGTGCATGGACTGCGTCTTAAACCCGGATGATGGATGTGTAAAGGTGCAGCACACTATTGGTCACAGTTTCTGTGGTTTTAGTGATTACACACGGCAGCTGTTACATTGGTTGTATGTTATTAGGGAATAAAACACACAATGCAAATCTCTTTCAAAAGGCTTAGAGGTCTCTTGATGCCTAGAAGTCTTGCTCTTGGCTGACTCTTGGACTTGAAGCTGTGTAGTGAGACTGATGACTGTCCCTGGCATGTATAATAAGCAAGGCTTAGTTTTTTCCATTTGTGTGGGCTGCTTACTGGGTAAATGGAAAAATCGGCTGGCTCTCTGATGAAACTATATGCGAAGGTGTTACCTGGAAAAGTCGGAGGAATATCTGACTAGGTGAAGCAAAAATATCACGTCTTGTATCCATTTCTACTTCTCTTCTGGAGATTCAAACCACATCATGTTGGTAGAAGTATATAGCAGACTATATTCTGTCTCTGTCTATACCACACTGAGTTTACTAAAACCTGTTTAAACAGCACTTATTTAACGCATTGGATGTAAACAAGATAGATTTTGGTCAGTGTCATACTTGAGTTAGGAGAAGCTGCATGTGGATGGGACATTATAAAGTTAGAGTCTTTCCCCATGGACTTATGTTATAATTTTAGATGCTTTAGTTTCCCATTGAAAGCCTTCCAGTGACGGGTGAAGAGTCAAGAACACTCTAACTACAGAAATCTCTTGAAACGGCTAACGAAAGCTTTTCAGTTGCTTTGGGCTTTTTTTTTTAAATGGAATCTTTCCTAACATATGTATTTTTAGCTCCTATTCACCAAGACCCAGCCACCAAACCCTGCCACACATATAATTATCTGTCTAATTGCTGTCACAGTGTGTGATCAGCCAGGCTCTGCTGTGCTATACGTGATGAAGAGCATGTAAAAGCATGGTGATGAGCCAAGCATTTAGAGGGTTTCTGCAAATCTTGGGAATGGGCAGAAGATGGTGTGTGGCTTCTCCTTTGCTAGAGAAATGCCTTGCATCTGTTTGGCGGCACATTTGGAGACTTCCCTCTGCCGACCTCTAATCTTTGTAATGATGGCTTATGTCCAGCATTTCAGGAAAGGAGATGGTGGGCTGTTTTGGCAAAATAAATGTTTCCTGTCAATTATGGTCACTGGAAAACGGACTCCTGTATGTCAGAGGGCAAGAGATCTGGAGTTGCAAATCTAAGCAAGGGATGAGTGCAGGGCTCAAAGAGCTGGCAAGATGCTCTCTGTTCAGGGATAGGCCTTAGGAAGGTGGCTAGGTTCAGAGTAGAAACTTGGTGCCCCATGGACAAGGTATTCAGACACCTTAAATAACCAAATATTAGTATTAACGATGCTCATGGCAACTTAGACATACTCCCTAGTGTTCGATCTTTTGTCGTGGGCTGGCCTTCCCTTACAAGTTCCCCCAACTACCTGCCATTGCTTAAACCCAGGGTGCTGTGAGGGTTCATTGTATGCCAGGTTGACTGGGGGCCAGAGATTTGGTCTCACATTATTCTAGGTGTTTCTGTGATGGTGCCTGGATGAGTTTAACATTTAAGTTAATATAGCAAATAAATCAAATCGCCCTCCCTAATGTGGGTGGACGCCATCAAATTAATGAAGTCGTGAACAGAACGTTAAAAGGGGCTGAGTAAGGAAAGTCTTACTGCTGGTGACCTTCAAGCTGGGACATTCATGAACTTATTTTTTGTCTTTGGACTTCATCAGAAACACTGGTTCTTCTGAGCGATCTTCCTGTCCTTTGGATGGGAACTGTACCTTTGGTCCTCCTGGTCTTTAGCTTAAATTGGAAAGAACATGCGAATTTGTCCTGTTACAGATATAGAGAAAAGGAATCAGTTACACTCCACAAGGCAGAATTCAAGAGTGGGGAAAAGAGAAAAAGCAATAGTAGCTGAGTGTTGGGAACAAGAACAGCTAGATGCTTGCAAAGACGAGGACTCGTGTGGAACCCAGTGGAGTTGGTTAGGCTCTTCGGCAGTGTGGACTGCAGAGGGATCGCAGTAGGGACGACCTCTGCGGATAGCCTTCTCTCCCCCACTCCAGCTGCACTGTTGTGAGCAGCTGCCTGCCTAGCCCAGAGTGAACCCACGACCAGTCCAGGATGCTCGCGTTTCGCGGGAGGAGCACCAGGTCCTGTCGCTAGGGGGCGCGCCAACCACGGGTACCAACTGCATAGTGCAAAAACGTTCCCAAAGTTCTGGAACCTCCACCTTGTCAAAGGGCAGGCGGGAGGCAGTCCTCCAGAGCGTGTCAGCTCAGCCTGTTTCTAACCCACTCCTACCTTATGCTGCCCTTCCTGCCTAAATGAAAGTGTGATGGCGGGGTTGGATTTAGATCGCGTGGAACCATAGGACAGACGTACTTTCCCCTGCTTTATTCCTGGCCTCCACGTTCCAGCACAAAAAGTGGCTGAGGGACTGGCCTTGTTGGATCCCTTAGAGCTAGCCGATACAGACAAGTAAAATCCTTGGTGTGGGTTATACCCTCCCGCAAGCCCACCCTGACAGCGGTCTCCTCTACAGGAAGGACCGCCCACAAGAAGACCCTCTGCACCTCTGCAGGGGTAGGTCCCATCTGTGCAGGGAATACACAGGCAGGGGCCATAGACCCCCGATCCGCTGCGGATCAGTGCTGGTCCCTCCCTAGCAGAACTTTAGAGTGCACAGCGACACAAGAAAGGCAATTACGGAATTCCTAGAGCCACACCCCCACTTATATTCAGGTCAGAGCTGGCTACAGGAGTCATGCTGATTGGTGATGTAATGCTGAGTGGTGAGCAGGGCTTGAAACTGCTCAGGTGGAGAAGAGAAAGAAAGGGGAGGACAACTAATGTCCCACCAGGCACTTCCTGGGCTCTGGAATGGACCGAGTGTTACGCTCCTGTGGGGGAACTGAAGCTTAACCGGGAAATCATCCTAGCTAGGATTGTTCGAGTAATCAACTATAATTCAGACACAGCCAAATGGACTGAGCTGAGTCCAAAGATTAAACCACATGGTAATTTTGGACATCTTATTTGAATAGTGAAGGCCATCAATGTCTCTATGCACAAAACTGTTAAGTTATGGAGAGTATGGTGTAACATGGAGGGCAAAGAGCAGTAACTGGCAGGCAATGACCTGCCCTTGCCAATAAAACACAGACTGGGCAGTTACCCTACTAAGACCAGGACAGTTCCTCCCATCAGAAAGCATTTATATCAGGAATGAGTAGAAATAGAAAATGCAAGGCCAACTGAGTAGCTCCTGAAAAGAATCAGTTAGAGCTGAGTTATCATTGGTAAGAGAAAGAAAGGAAGGAAGGAAGGGAGGGAGGGAGGGAGGGAGGGAAGGAAGGAAGGAGGGAGGGAAGGAAGGAGAAATAGAATC
>LOJH01029890.1:0-12796 GCA_001685095.1 Ellobius talpinus
TGTTATTTCGGGTGTAAAGCTAGCCGTGCGGGAGCCGGGCGGGACGAAAAGCAGACCAGCCCGCCACTCCTATCACCACATGGCTACTGAGTTTTCATTGGGGCTATGGCTCCAGGTGGGTTACAGTAGGGAAGAAGATGAAGGGAGTGGTCCAGGAGGAGCTGAAGGGCAGAGTGGAGTTAGATGTGATCAAAATACACAAAGAGCTACAGGTAGCTAAGGAATGCTGAGAGTGGAAGGAATAGTATTCGCTAGGGAAAACACATCACATGGTTATCTAACACTAAAAGTCAGTCCTGAAAACGTGTGCATACACGGCGAACATCATATAGACTGAGCAGTGTGTCTTCATAAATTAAGGAACACATATATGGACATATACATGTGTATGCACATGAGAAAATTAATGTCAAAAAGAGGCCATAAATCTGAATGGAGGGAGATATAAAAGGATGTGGCAGGAGAAAAGGAAAGAGAAACAACATAACTGTAGTATAATATCAAAAATAAAATGAAAATAAAAATATGTTGTGTATTTGTATGAAATTCTCAAAGAATTTAAATGAGCAAGCAAAACAAAAGAATGGAACGAATTCAATAAATAGGCTTTGACTGTATTTAACAGGGGAAAGAGGTCTATTTTCCAGGATTTTTCTGTGCATTTCATATTGGTTCCAGAGTTTGGTTCTCTTAATTAAAATATGCTCCTGCTACTTTGAATTTGTTAGATAAAGATAATAGGGCTTTAGCTTAAAATATCGTTTTGTCTTTAAGCACTTAGTTCCCTTCAGTTATTACAAGCAATAACTTCTCTTTCAAGATGCCCTTGGATATTATTTTCAAACAATTTTCTCCAAAACACACAACTCACTGAGCACAATGTCCAATATATTTATTCGGAAGGAATTTGGGTGGACATTTTCCTTTGGTATCTTGCTTTCATGATATAGCTGGCCTATGATAACTGCCAGCTGAGGCTAGACCCCATCCCTAAGTATTTATTAAGCACAGCCAAACCAGTCCCAATGTCCCTGATTATCATTGCAGAGTCTGGATAACAATAAACAACCACGATTGTTTCTCTCAGGCTGCCGATTGGACAAATACGCACAGAAAAGAGGAAAACTAAATGAGCCTGTACTCTGTTACCTATGTATGTGTGAGCTTCATTTTTTTTCAGTTTTTTGAGACAGGTTCTCTCTGTGTAACAGTCCTCACTGTCCTAGAACTCACTTTGCAGACCAGGCTGAGCTCAAACTCACAGAGATCCACCTTCCTCTGCCTCCTAAGTACTGGGATTAAAGGTGTGCACCTCCACTGCCCAGCTTCATCTTACCAGGCTGGAAATACCTTGTTGTTATTTATTCAAACAGCCAGCATGAGTGTGCTAACAGTTATCTCTAAGACTGCCTCACAATGCTGCATCTCTCTGCTCTTCTCATCTCTTCTTTATTAAGGCCTGTCCTCACGCCACACAGAGGGGAGTCTGTAGGATGTTCCTGGACTTTTCTTCGTCCGAAGCCTTCTGCATTCCCCTAATTATAAGTGAATCTCTGGTGTCTGAATGAAGGATTCGCTGCCATCACCCATCCTTTCCACTGCACTATTTGTCTGTGGAATCTGGAGCTCTTGGCAGAGAATATTGTTTGCCCGAATTCAGAGTTTCCAAGGAGACTAAAGATTGCCTCTTACCTGGATATGTTTGAGGGCAGAACTTCAAAGATCAATAGCAGTTTGGAGTGATTGGGGTTCTGCCATCATTTCTCACAGGTATCCATTCCTAGTCTGGTCCACTTGCTAACATCACCCACACTGCAAAATAACATACTCCCTAAGTGACTTGAGTAGGGCTTGGTTTTACTGTTCCTAGGCTCTTGAACTTTACTCTCCATGTCAGTGCTCCCTGATTCATGTGAGAAAGTGAGGGATCTGTATTCTTAAGTGTAGAATAGCATCCCAAGAGTCCCCAGGTGTTTTTTAAGTGAAATGAAATATTTAGAAGAAAGGAGGGACAGTTGTATGAGATGGTTCCCTTGATGTCTAGAGAAGAGAGGAATCTCATATAGTGAGAAATATGTGGCCATCTTAGGGGCTGTATGAGTTACTGCAGTTATGCACCATCTACCTCAATTTAATGATGGGGCGGGAAACTAGAATGACACTTGATTCTACTTCTGCAAAACTACTCAGACATTTCTTGCATGGTTACATTGATGGGAGACATCAGCACATGGAATTAGCTTCAGTAAGATGAAGACATGGATATAGCCCTGTCTCTCAGCACCCTTCCTACTTTCCTGCTGTCTTGTGGCTCAAAGCTATGCAGGAAACCTTGACATGGAAGTGGAAAGGATGGGAGACACTCCAGAAACCAACTAGGCAAACTCTACTTCTGCAAGCTTTACTGTGAGCTTACTCCTTCACCTCCAAAGTGCTGCCCCACCCCACCCCTGCATGAGATCCACTGGGTAGGGCAGGACCACCACTGTGTTGTATTTGAGGCTGGAGATTTAAATTATCTGACCTGAGTAAACTCTCTAACAATTAAAGGTGATTGCAAGTGTATTCTACAGAAGACAGCCAAGGGATTAAAAAGAAGGTTTGACAGAATATGGTCAGATACAGGTATTAAAAAATAAAATGAAGCAATTTTACCTTTATTCTTAATTCCAAGAATAGGGGCACTGCTTTTTCAGTTAAGCCTATAAACATTTCCTTTGGAGCACTAAGAGATGTATGGGAAAAGAAGCTAGTGTGAATTTGTAGGAGGTCTTTTTCTGGTCTTTAAAAGTGTCTGATCATGTATTTCTCTGGAGAGATCCTTTACAGAATTGATGTGAGGGGAGCAAAGACCACTTTTCAAACCTCCTGACATATCTTTATCAAACCAGAATTTTTCATCACCATTTTTGCAGAACCTAGAAGGGATGTTTTTTATGTCGCACCGATTTGGTGGAAAAGATAGAAGTTTCTTTTGAAAAGATACTGCAATCTGAACATTTGTCACTGAACCGGAAGTCAACTTTCTACTGATGCCAGATAGACAGGTTCCAGAAGATGCTACTAGATTATGCTGCTCTTGTACCAAAGTCTGTCAATAGCATCTGACGACTTTCAGAAGGATGTAGCCAACCCGAACACCACCCAGGAGTGGTGAGCTCCCACAATCTGGCTGTGGAATCTGATTAATTCAATAGGATATTCTCTCCGCGGCTGCACTTGCAGAGCATGTGCACAAAGGGGCTCTCTCACAATGGCCACACTATGGCAGGGCTTTGTGAGGAGGGTCATCCTTTTCCTTATCGGTACTATCTGGCCTCCCAAGGTGTTGCATCAATCCCAACTCTCATAGAGAGCAACTGACTCATTCTAGTTTGACCAAGACTTCCTTGAGTTTCTCGCTGGAAGCTTTACTCGTGAGCCATCCATTCTAGCTGGCAAACATGAATGAGGAGTCACTCTACTGTCAAGGCTCTCAGATTGAATGCCAAATCCCGAGATAGACATCCTTTCAGAATCTTATTTAAATCAGGCTCTGAATGAAGGAATACACAAACTATACCTTGAAAATAATATCCATGAAAAATATACCACGATAAAAAGAAGAGTGACACAGAATCACACATTTGCATGTTCTGTCACAGCCAAGGTGTCACCATTGAAGACCTATAAGGACAATAGAATAACGTTGATGACCTCATAGGATGATGGGCTAAAGGAGTAGAGTCCATAGGAAACAAACTGCAAATGATTCTTAGCCACATGAAAGTGTGCTTATTCATACATTGCCATAACAGAAGTGCAAACTGATGTCTCAATACAACTCAGTTCTTACCAATTGGCCTGTGAACTAAGCTTCTGCAGTTTTCTCTGTTTTAGAGACTGTGGGGAGATGGGGCTGTCACACATTATGGGCAGGGTGGTAAAACTCTACATTGCTTATGAGCAGGAATTAAACGATATCTAAGAAAAAGCACACATACGTTTCCCCTTTCCCGTGGTGACTCAATTTCTTGGAATCTGCTTCAAAGTTATATGGGCAAAGATGTGAATAGTATTACTCCCAGGATTATGAGTAATGGTAAATGTTTAGATGGGAATTTGGGAATAATGATTAAGTTCTTTATTCCAGAAATTTTGAAAATGAGCAACGGGCGTCATTTTTGAAGCAAGTTTCAAATAAAACACAATCCACTGTTTAGATTTCACTTCTAAATGCTACTGTAATAACTAAACCCTGAACAAGAAAGTGAAAAAATTGTTTTATAAGAGCTTGTAGTTATGGCTGTAGCTAGATGGATAAAGATAGTATCAAGAATCAGTAAGCACTGATGCTATAGTGTGACCTAATATTAGGAGAAACTACAAGCTGTGAAAATAGAAGGAAAAATAACAGGAGTGAGTTAAGTATAGTGTCAAAGATCATTGGAGATGCTTGCTGATCTTGAAGATTTAATTCACATTGCTTATCTGGATCCGCAGTCTCTATGGTCTTTCCAGTCTCTAGCTTATTTGACAACCCAGATAGACTTTTAACCCTGTTCACTCACAATTACAGATATATCTTCTATATTTCATAGCTACACACTTCTGCCTCTAGAAACTGCTTCTGTTTGTAAAATGTGGCAGGGTAGGGTCTAATGTGCACATTTATTTGAGATCCTTCAAAACCCATTTCCACTCTTGCCCTCTCTACTTGTCATTGCTGTGGTAAACACCATGATCAAAAGTAACATGGGCCAAGAAAGGGCCATTGTAGATTCCACTTTGCTATGACAACCCAGCACCGAGTGAAGTCAGGGCAAGAACTCAAGGCGGGAATCGGTTGGCTACCACTGACAGGTGAGTGATACTTGTCGAACTTTTAAGGACACCTTGCAATGATGGTCATTGTGTTTCATACGTGCTGTAGCTCCCTAGGAGGGCTAGCTGCTTCTTTCTCTTGGCAGCTCGCACAGCATTTTCTAGTAACGTGGATGCTAGATTGCAGGGAAGGGATGTTTAGGTCAGGCACACCTCAGCAGCTCATGCCGAGGGAAGAGAATGTAGCTTTGATTCTTTTCCTGTAGACTGTCATTCTCTTTCTGTTCCTGAGCTGTTGTTGACATTCTTTGGTACAGAATGAATAGTTCTGTTTTTTTTTCTTATCTCTTCTCTCATACAATACATCCTGACCACAGACCTCCTCCCTCCACTCTTCCCAGTTCCCTCTCCCCCTGGGGAAGGCACTATAGAAAGTAAAGAGAGAAACAAAACACGTGTTAGTATTTCTGAGCTGCTAGATGAAACAAAATAATAGCACTTACGCACTTTCATTAGTCTTCCACATAAAGTCCATTTACATAAGCCTATAAATTCTGTTATTGGTCAAGTCAATTTGAGTTCGAGGTTTAGTATGTTAAAATAAAAGCATTTGAATTGATAATGGATGGAATGTGATTTCAAGGAAAAATCATTGTGAAAAGGCAGACTTAGATTCAATTCAGCAATTGACTATACCTCAGGGTTGTCATTATACTATTCCATACTACATTATGCTCAGCTATAAATTTAATGATAGAATTTCTGTTTTGCTTTATATTACATGATGTTGTGAGCATCACATGAAATAGTAATTTTGAGTTAAAACAAAAACCTTTGAAATCTCTGCACTTAAATTAGGGATAATATTACTACTATCAGAAGATCTTGAAGCCATCAACATATTTATTGTAATCATTTTTTGTTCCTGCATTGCAAGTGACAGGAATAATTCATCAAGATTGTACTTCTACAAAACACTCGATGAAAACAAGAGTGGAAATTTCTAAAGCAAAGAGGCTTTCAGTAGGCTGCTTAATATGAGTATTTATAGCCAAATTGTTTCCCAATTGACTCTGCAGTACTCATTTGTGATTCATAATTCTTGGTGAATAATTGCAATTATCATATGCTTAATGAGACAATAATTTTTTCTCTCTTCTCTTTATTTCTTTTTAGGCAGACCTTGCATTTAATGGTATGTTCATCAAAAACAGTTAATCTGCCAGAGAGCTGACTGCCTACCTATCCCAAAACCCAAGTCCCAGGACATGAACAAAAGTTGCATGAATGAAACAGAATACGTACAAATTAGCCTGTGAATGATCTTCCTTCTCTCAGGTAGCTAGCTATACAAGCCAAGATTTGTGCACCGTATGTTTGTTTGCATACATCAGATACATGTAAAATGTCTCCCGGGAAAATCCTAAATAGGGGCCTGGGAGATAGTTCAGGGGGTAAAGTAATTGCCTTGCAAGCACAAGGACCTGAGTTTGATCTTCAGAAGACAGGTATGGCAGTGTGCACTTAGAATCCCAGCACTTAGAATTCCGGGTATGGAAAAAGAGACAGACAGATACCTGTCTATCCTCATGAATGAGCTTCAGGCTATTGGGAGACCGTGTCTCAAAAACAAGGTAAACACCATTACTGTACAATAATACCAAAACCAGAAGTTGTAATCAGGTTTCATAGCCACATCCATGTATGATCTCACCCCCACACACACCCCACTATAAATAACACAAGTAAATAGAGTCATAGAATCAATATGTTCTACTTTAAAGACAGTCATGTTTTCTTGACTTCTTTGGTGGTAATCCCCTTAACATAGATGCTGAGCCTTGTGGTCAGTCAATAGGAACCACGTATGAGCCCAATGGGTAGGAACCACATGCATGACCCCTATACATCATAGCTGAGTATGCTTGGGGAGGACACGTGAACTCTTAGCGTTCGAGCAGTGATGTAAATGGAGCCTGTGGTGTGGACTCCTCCTAATGTGCACAAAATTAGAGATCCAACAGGTAGCAATACTTCATGTCCTAAAGCACAATTTCTTCAATGGTAGCTCAACTGTTCTTTTTGTAGGTCATTTGAAAGATTGAGTGATATGAATCCAATTGAGCACTTTCCTCACCCCCTTGCCTTGCAGGAATGGGTCATATTTTCAGTGAACCACACTTTGTTCTTTTGTCCATACCCCTTTAGTCCTCATATGCTCACAGACAGAGGAAATAGTGTCTCTCAGCCCTCTTTCCTCACTTAGGTAGGGAAAGAATTGGAGCCGTCATGTCCAGGTAGTCTTCTCACCTGTTTCTCCACTGGTGAGTAAGAATGTTTACCTAATGGAACCATGCTGTCAGTGAATGCTTCATGGTAGAAAGGTTCTACATTAGCTCATTGAGGTCTCTTAGTGGATGCGTAAAACCCTGGGAAGGTTGGCAATAGAAAGTTCTCGCTATTTCCTTTTAGCAAGACTGTCTGAGACTGGGGCTTAAACAGGGCTGACAATGGGCACAGATCTGGTTGTTTTTGACTCTAAGAGGAAGAATGATAAAACCTCTCTTTGCCTCAATATGAAGCCATATTCTTCCGCTTCAATGTTATTCATAACTGGCCCTTCAGTCAGCCTGACTTACGGGCAAAGAGCAGGAAGGAGCGCTCTTGAGCTTTGTTGGCCTTTACCCTCAACTTCTTCAAAATACTTTTGAAGCAAGTTAGTTGTCATGTACAGAAATCGCCAGTATGTAATAGTTTATGGATAAACAGACCCTGTTCCTATTATTCACCCACAAATTCATATGTGATAATCCAATGTAAGACAATTTTGCTACGCTTGCCCCAAGATTTTCTGACTGTTGCATAAAATAAGGTAGATGAACAATGAAGAACTTGATAAGTTTCCTCAAGGAAGGCTTAGCATGTAAAAGCTGATCACGAAAGGATTTCTGTATTTATAGATAGGGCCATGGGGAAAAAGTAGATTTTTCTGAAACTTGATTTAAAGTTTTAAATAATGTAAATGAAGACAAAAGTAAAAAGCTTATGTCCATAAATAGAAGGTGGAGTTGGATTCAAGATCTCATTTCAAGGACTCAGAAACCATATAACTCACCAGTCAAACCTACCTGTTTGTTACACGAGGAGGGAACAACGTGCTTTTGTGGGAGGGAAAAAAGAAGTCTCCATAGGCAGAGAAATTGTCTATTCAAGAAGTGGGCATGGCACCTTGAAGCAGCTACTTAGATGTCCTTTTTAATTTTGCTAAAGACTGGATAAAAACAGCTATAGAAGTGTTTGGAGATGAATTTCCTCTCCCTCAATACCCATCCCAGACTGTGATCTCTGGCACCATACAATAGCTACATGATCTTACCTAAGATTTATCTAAGATTTTAGGAAGAGGAGACACCACAAACTTCATTTCCCAGAAATGAAACACCAGCCCCTGAGTGGTCAGCTCAGACTCAAAGGGGCTTAGCTCACTTTTTTCTCTGTTTAATACACTGGCTTTCTGTCTTCACAGAACAGCCATATGTGGACACACTTTAAAAATATCAGAAACAGAAGTTGTTTGAATTTGATACCTTCTGGGAGAGCGGAAAATAAGTTTTCTCCAGTGAGGTACACTGGGTATATCAACCACAGGTAAGGGGCAGGCCAGAGAAAAAAACAACTTCATATTTCATAAATACTTTTGTACTTGTTTTGTGCTTTTTTTCCCAAGAAAAAAAGAGAGAAATAATATGAAGTTGGGTGGATAAAAAGTGAGCAGTAAGTTTTTGGGAGGAGTTGGGGGAATACAATGAAATATATTATATGGAATGTTTAAATGATAAACATTGTCGTAAAAAATAAATTATTCGATGAAATATATGTGTGTGGGCTGTGTATGTGTGTATGTGTGTGAACTACATATACAACGAACTAACAAGATGATCCAGCAATATTTTAATATGTTACGGTAATGGAGAACACAAGTTAAACTCTTGCACAAACCACTGACCTTTTACAGAATTCTTAGGAATATACAATGTGTAGAATTGGGAAATTGTATGTCAAAGTTAAAAAAAATAGTGAAATATTGGACCCTCTCTTATATTGTATACAAAGATAACTTCAGAGTTGAGTAAAGATTTAAACATAAGACCTGAAATAGTAAAACCTCCAAAGGGAAAGTTTTATGAAAAATTTGTTGACATGGGTCTTGGCAGTGAGTTTTCTTTATATGCCACCCGAAGCACAAGGAACAAGAGCAAATATAGAAAAGTGATATCAAACTAAGAAGCTTTTTCATAGCAAAGCAGCATTCAGGAAAATGAATAGACCATCTGTGGAATGAGAAAAATTGTTGAAATCAAGTATCTGATATGAAGGTAATCTCCAAAATATATTAGGAAACTCCACACCTCAATAGCAACAAAATGCATATGATCCTATTTAAAATACATAAAGGAAATGAATGAGCTTTCTCCAAAGAACACATTTGCAAGTAACTAACAGATATTTGAAAATATGATGAAATCTGTGGTCAGATTGAATGAATTATTAATAAACTTGGAGTAAGCCATAGTGTGTTAGTGTCTCATTAAGGACAGAAATCAGAGCACTTCCCCTTGGTGTCTGTTAACTACGATCAAACCTTGATTTGAACTCTGCATTTCACCCTCCCTGTTGTCTCTATTGTACCTGTCTATTTGCTGCACGAGCCTAATCTGTGCCTGTGATGATGCTGTTGTGTGAATTTGTCCACATGTGGGAGTTCCGGTGTGTTGGTGTCTTTCATAGAGGGCTTTAATGTTTCTTTCATTGAGCATCCTAGAAAGCAAGACAGGGAGAATGAATAAGGGATAAGTTAAAGAAATCATTAACAGATTTACAAGGGATTATATCACTGAGGCCAAAAGACTCAGATAATAATATTATAAACATTATTGTCTATGAAGAAATAGCCACATGTTGTATTCGATATTTGTTTTAATTATATATAAATTATTTATTGCTTATATATTATGTATTATGAATTTTGTATTACATATAAATTATATATAATTTTACTATATTGTTTTTAACCTACATTTGCTGTTTTCAGAAAATGATTGCCCTAACACACATTTGAAAACACATGCATTACTCATTTTCCAAAGACATGAAACGTTGATAATTTAAGAATACAGCTATACAATAGCTTGGGTTGTAAAAGCTGATTACAAGGGAAAACCAAGGCAAGAAATGTTGGCTGTTGCATTAGTCTCTTAAAGGTAACTCAAAAGACTACCCGAGTGCACAGTATGAAAGCAATCTCAAGTGTTAAGTGAGGTCAATGTGTGTTATTAACATTGGCAGGGAGGCCCAGCAAATGTTGTAGTTTCTTAGAATATAAGAGATATTTACTTTTTTGAAATTTATTAGAGTCTTTTAAAAAATACCCATCCAAATTCCCAGTCAATCCCCTCCTACCATTCCCTCCACACACCCTCCCACCCCACCCCCATCTAATTCTAAGAGAGGCTAAGGGACATTGCTTTATGGAAGGTCCAAGGCCCTCCATACTATATCTAGGCTGAGCAAGGTATACAGAGAGAACAGATAGAATTAACAACTACTGATCATTAAAATTGCTTAATATCAATGGACTCAAGTAACCTATAAAAAGACACAGGCTAAGAAAACAAATAGGAAAATAAGATCCAGAATTCCCTCTGTTTGTGTTTTATCTCAACTGTATTTACTGGCTTTTGGAGAAGACAAACAAAAAAAATAGAAGAATAAATCCCTCAAAGAAACCTAAGAAAACCAAGAAAAAAAACAACCAAATAGGTGAAGCAAACAGCTCAAGACTTGAAGACTGAAATAGAGGTAATAACGAAAACAGAGGCAGAGACCCACATCAGAGCACTGGTATCCATTTCTTTAAAGGAGATTTTCATTTCCTCTTTAAAGGTCTCTACCATTTTCATAAAGTTACATTTAAAATCATTTTCTTATGCTTCTTAGGGTGATCAAGTTTTTCTGTTGTGTGACCGCTAAGTTCCGGTGTTACCATGTTGCTTTTTAGGTTGTTGGAGGAATTCTTGCATTGGCACCTACTCATCTTTTCCTTCAAATGTGGCCTGCAATGTCTTTGTGTCTTGATGTAATCTTTGCAGTGGCTGCCTGTTTGGAAATTTTTCTTGGTCTGCTATTTACTGTCAATGTCTGTCTCAGAAAGCCTCTGAGGTCTCTATAAGCCTGTTCTCTTGGTCTTCTCCCCTGGCTTGCTCTCTTAATCCCCTCAGTGTTGTAGCAAGCTCTTGGTCCCCTCAATATTATAGCAAGCTCTCAGCTCTTAGGTGGAGTGTAGCTAGTAGCTTGGGGGGGTCCGGTGGATGGGTTTGGGGTTTGGGGGCGTCTAGCCATGGGAAACTTCCAGTTGGCTGGCTAGGAAAGCTGAGGGAGTTGTGGGAGTGGCCTGGGGCTTTGTCCCACTGGAGAGGACCCAGAGAGTGGGGCGTCCCACCATGTGGCTGTTCACTCACCTCTTATCTCCTTGTCTCCTCAGTATTGGAGCAAGTTGTGTATCATTGTTCCAGTGATGTTGCAGGAGGATAGGCCAAGAGATATTTTCATTATAAGCATTGCCACAAACATCTTTGACTTACAGAGAAATAAAATTAAAACTATAATAGTATGTTAACTTATTTCTGTTAGGGCAAATGTTGTATATTAAAGACATTTTGTAGGCTACCAAGTCATAGAGAAACCTAATCCCTTTTCTACTGGAGGTAGGAATGCAAAGTGGTGCAGTATAAAGATGTCTTAAAAGATGAGTATCAGTTACTTTTTCCTAATTAGAAAGACAAGACATAAATATTAATTTTATTATTTTGTCATATTCTGATACTTGCTATAACTCCACTATCAAAATCAAGAACAATGGCTCTCAGGATGAGGAGCAGAGTGGTTACATGCTATTCTCTAGAGCCACATAGGAAATGGGAAGGAATGGGTATTAGGTAAGACACAATAATTGTCTGGTGTTGTAATAAGTGGTCATAAAAAGTATGCATGGGGCATGTACAGATTAGGCTGCATATGTGTCTTCTGCCTGAGACAGAAGCAGCAAGTGTTAAGAGATGGTCCAGTGTGTGCAATGAAATCTGTTGTTTTATTCACTTTGCACAACAAAGTCTGGCTTAGATTGAACTGGAGAGGAAGCCCATCTTTTCCTAGCGTCCATTCCCACAGGCTTCTGACACTAGGACTGTCTTCCTTCACTATTTATTATATTACCATTTAGAGATAAATGGACTCACTGGCTTAAACATAACCAGTAACTGTACTTGTTCTAAAGTTCCTAACCCAGATATGTGTGGAAAGTGTTTGAGTGTGTAAGGCTTAACTTGAAATAATTACAGACTCACAGGAAGTTAAAGAATAGTATAGAGAAGACCAGTTATGTTTCACCCAATGTTGACCCCTTCCATAATTATAGTGTGGCATCAAAATGGTGAGTATTACATTGGAAGTGTGCATGCTGTTTTGTCATATGCGGTTATTTGTGTAATCACTGTGCAATAAAGATATATTTTATGATCTAATGATCCTTCTCAAGTCACTTCTTAGTAATCATTTTTTATGCAATCAACACCCTTTTCTGATGAATATATTTTTTCAGTTTTCAGATTATATTTAAGTGCCCCCTCGAAATCATCATTTTTTAAAATTTATTTTATTTTTATTTTTTTAAAAAGAAAACAAATTATTTTTTTTCATTTTACATACCAAACCCAGTTTCCACTCCCTCCCCTCTTCCCATTTCTTCCCTCTACCTCCCCACCCCACTCCCCAAAACACTCCTCAGAGAGGTTAAGGTACATTGCTTTGGGGAAGGTCCAAGGTCCTCTCTAATGAATATTTTATTCATTCTCACTTTTATAACATAGGTCTTCTTCTAATTTTATTTTTATTCATTTTTACTTTTGCATATTATAGACAAGATCATATATATATA
>LOJH01029891.1:8433-22496 GCA_001685095.1 Ellobius talpinus
TGCCTCTGCCTCCCAAGTGCTGGGATTAAAGGTGTGTGCCACCACCACCTGGCTGCAGTCAGTGTTCTTAACCATTGAACCATATTTCCAGCTCCTAATCACTTTTTAAAATATTTATTGTTAGCCGGGCTGTGGTGGCTCACATCTTTAATCCCAGCACTCGGGAGGTAGAAGTTTTGTATTTCTTTTTTTAAAAAGCTTTATTTTATTATTATGTATACTGTGTTCTGCCTGCATGTATGAACGTATGCCAGAAGAGGGTACCAGATCTCATTATAGAGGGTTCTGAGCCACCATGTGGTTGCTGGGAGTTGAACTCAGGACCTCTGCAAGAGCAGCCAGTGCTCTTAACCTCTGAGTCATGTCTCCAGCCCTGTTTCGTATTTCTTTATCTAGGCCCATGTTCCCATAAAATTAAAGATCTGCAAGATATTTATCTCCAAGAGTATTTATTACAGCAATATTTATGAAAACAACCTAAAATCCAAATATAGATTTGACTTAAATAAAGCAGGAAATAATCATACCAGGGGATATTTACAGCTACTCAAAGTCCCATTTTATAGAAAACTCAGCGATCTTGGGAATTGCTCAAGCTATAAATGTTAACGTTAAAAGTACCCAGTTATAAAACTATACATAATGCAGAATGCCAAAATTAAAAAAATACATATAGTTACATATATACATATACTACAAGTAGAAAAACAAATGAATGACAATTACTGAAAAATCTTAATACTAGTTACTTCTATGTAGTAGAATTACGAGATTTTTTTGTTTACTCATTTGAAGTTTTCTGCGTTTTTTTCAATTTTTCCCACAATTACACATTGCTTTCACATTTGGAAAAGTAATAAATACATGTTAATAATAAAAACAACACAAAAGTGAGAACAAAAGAAGTCAAAGACCACAAACATAAATATTGTATGTTTTGATTATCTTTTTAAAAAAATTTATAGATGGCTAAATCGTCCAGCTAAGAGTTTTTTATTCCCAGTAGTACTTGTGTTTTTGGCTTGGCTGGATTTGGACGCAGGATCCATTGTGACGTATTTAATCTGGAAACCTCCAGCTGTGACAGAGGCATCACTCAGAAACTTCAATGTCATGACGTTTCCTGTGTGTGGGGAGGCACATGTTAGAACAAAGAGATAACTCCAGTTTGATTTGTCTGACAGTTCAATGACATATCATCTCACAGAAGAATACATAAAATACAGAAGTAGAGTCTCAAGTTTTATAGTCCGTCTTTGTCTCTCCCAGTAGAGTCAGTGAGGGTTTCTCAGTGTAGCCCTAGCTATCTTGAAACTGGCTCTATAGACCGCACTGGCCTCAAAACCCAGAGATCTGCCTCCCTCTGCCTCCTGAATTCTAGGATTAAAGGCCTAGTCACCAATGCCTGCTTAGGGACCTTTATATTTAACTCTGAGCCTCTAATCTCAGGTGGGAAATGTATTTTCTATTTCAGAAGATTCTCCAGGACTCCTGAACTGTTCTACCCCTTAAATAAAATAAATGAAATAAGATAAATAAATAATATTTTAAAATAGGGTGCTTGCTTAGCACGTTGAGACTCTAGATATGATCCCTAGCACCATAAAGGAAAAAAAAGTCTCCACGGAATTATTAGAACATAACAGTAGTTCAAGCTCATGAGGTGTGGATGGGCTGTTTACTAACAAACTGATGAGGAACAGTCAGCCTTGCATTTTTAAGAAGCAAACTTAGGCCCAAATGTGGTGGCACATGCTTCTACCAGACAGAAGTCTGTGAGTTCAAGGCTTAGCCTTGTTTATATAGTGATTTCCAGGCCAGATAGGTCTACATGGTGAGAGAGAGTCTGTCTCAAAAAGTAAAGTCAATCAATCAACTAATTAACAGAAAACAAAAAAAAGAAAGGAAAGAAAACCAAGAAAATAAACTTAAATGCCTGCTTCTTAGAGTGAACTCAAAATTTACTTTAACATGTGGACTAGAAAGTGCCCAAATAACATATAGGAATATTTCAGGGGGAAAGATTTAATAAAACATTTAGTACTGTTATTACATATATGTTGTGTTATTGATGCTTATATGTGTGAGAGCTTGCCATGGGGTGCATGTGAAGTCAGAGGACAACTTTGTGGAGGTTTCTTTCCTCCCACTTTTACCTGCTGAGCCATCTTTAAAACATTTTTATTTTATTTTTGTATTTACTTATGTTGTTTTATATGCATGCGTGTTTGTCTGCGTGTATGTATGTGTGTGCACCACATGAACGCCTGGTACACTCCAAGGAAGAGTCAGAAGAGGGCATCAGAGCCTCTGGAATTGGAGTTACAGATGTTTGTAAGCCACCATGTGAGTGCTGGGATCCGAACCTGGGACCTCAGCAAGAACAAGTGCTCTTAACCTCTGAGCCATCTTGGTAGCCCAGGAAGCCTTTCTTAACTTCAATTCACAATCCATCATTCAGTTAAAGTCTAGGGGGCTGGAGAGATGACTCAGTGGTTAAGAGCACTGACTGCTCTTCCAGAGAACCAGGGTTCAATTCCCAGCATCCACACAGCAGCTCACAACTGTCTGTCACTCCAGTTCCAGTGGACCTGACACCCTCACACAGGCACATGCGCACACCTACACCCCCCACAAAACAAGTTTGTATATTACATGTCCTTACAGACGTAACCCCAAGTCAGAGAGACCATGTGATCTTTGCAAAGTCACAGAGCAAATGTCATATAGCCGAGGCTAGCTCAAGCCCAAGCAGCCTGCCTGCCGAGTTCATTTTCCAGTTGTCACGCTGTATTTTTCTGACACTGAAAGATTTATCTGAAGACGAACATTTTGGCACTGTAGAAGAAGCCATGGTTAGCCGGGTCTGGCTTGGACTGTGTGGACTGAGACAGGAGGGTCAGGATTTTGGCTTGAGACTAGTTTCAGCTGCGTGGAATTCAAGGCCAATCTGGCTTGGAATCCTATCTCAAAATTACTAGGTGGTAGAGGAAGCCAAAGAGGAAGTAAAAACAAGAGAAAATAGTACCTCTAATATACAAAGAATAATCATTTAACCAAAGTACAAATGATTTAATAAAGGACTGCTGGACATAATGCCTTCTAAAAATAGGCTGGTTTGCTTGTCCTCCATGTAAGTTACCTGTTTGGGGCTAAGCAAGGAATTAGTCAGATTTCAGACTCTTCCCACTAATGTTTTTTGTTCTTTTTGAGACAGAATCTCACTAGCCCTGAGACTCTGTATGTAGCCCAGGTTAGTCTCAAATTCCTGGGTGATCCTCCTGCTTCTGTTTCCACACCCAGCTCTGCTGATGGTTTTCTTAAGGAGAATTTTTATGCCCCAAATCCCTTGTAAAGCTCTAAAGCCAACCTTATTCCAATTTTCTGTTAACATAAACTATGTCCTTGAGATAAGAGAAGTTAGAGGTTTATAGTGGGTTTCCCTTCTTGGGAAGATCGTAGCAATGACAAATTAATAAGGTTTAAACAGTCATCACTCACGGATAGAGCAGAGAGCTTCACAGCTTGTAAAAATGACGCCCCAGAACCCAGAATGCTGCAAGGCAGGGCGTGGGAGGCAGTTAAAAAGCACTTAGTCGGCCTGCCTGTCTCTGGAGCGCACTCTTTGGTGCGAAGCACTGTAATAATTTTACGGCTTGGCGAGAAAACAGAATCTATCAGAATGCCAAGTCCTGGCGCTGGAAAGAGAAAATAGAGACTTCCGAGAAAACAAAGGTTTTAGCTAAAAATAAAAGTTGCTAAAAGCGGTTTAGGGTAACTTAAAGAGTAGTATGGCCTATTGTGATCAGTTTATGTTACTACAAGGGCATTTTGAAAGGGCATCACTTCTTAGAACATAAGCATATGAAATAACTTGGGGGAGGGTGTGTGTGACTTAGCAAGTGTTGCCTATTATATCTAGCCTTTTGAGATTGACTACATAAATTAGCATACTAAAACTTTCCTGTGGTTGCCAATAAAGAAACTGTCTAGCCCAGCACTTCCCTTTTCTTATGCAATGGTTGTTGAAAGTATCACAAGGAATTGTAAAGAACGTCGTACTGAGATGGAAATGTGATACAAACGATGGGGTCATTTACTATGAGGGGCGCTGTGTTTAACTACCTGATAGTTCACTTCCGTCTTTTCTCAGTGACTATTTCCAGCTATCATTATTATTGTTATTGTTATTGACTGGGCTGGGAATAAAACCTAGGGTGTGTGCAAAATGAACACTCCTCTGTTGAGCTCAGTGCCAGTCCCCACTCATATACTTCCACTCCAAACCCCTGGGGATGCTGACAGCAGTTCGTTAGGACCTGTGGATTAAGGCTGATGTCTGCCAATGAGAGCTGTCCATCCACACCATTTTGATCACAGACTTGAGCAAAGCCTTAAGAATAAACACTGACGTTGTCACAGGCTAACGAACTGCCTCAAGTCTTGGTTCTCTCAGGTTTAAAGGGTGAGTGATAATGACTTTGAGGGCATTATGAAAAGGCAAAATAGCATTTTGCTGCAATTTGGATCTTACCTGTGCTAATGATGTCTCCTGGAAGTTCATCACCACAGTATCTGAAAGAGAATTTTCAGGAAAGAGACCGTCACACACAAAAGAAGCACACAACTGTTGATGTGGCTCTTTTTTATTACAAAATATTCCCCACAAATAATGATAATAGCTCAATTTTCTCTAATCAGAAAAACTTTTTTTTTCAGATAGGGTCTTATTTACATAGCCCTAGCTGACTCACTATGCAGACAGGCAGGGCTGGCCTAGAACTCATAGAGAACTTCCTGCCTCTGCCTCCCAATGCTGGCATAATCTTTTTATTTTTTTTAAACACACACTTGTAAGGTGGAAAGTGATGTAGTTTTAATTAATCTCACAATCTTTTTTTTCCCCTGAGACAGGGTCACTCTACATAATCCTGGCATCCTGAAACTTACTGTGTAGATCAGACAAACCGGCCTTGATCTGTCTTCCTTTGCCTCTTGAGTACTGGACTTAAGGCGTGTGCCACAACATCCAGTTTCGCAGTCTTAATTTAGATTTGTAAGTTTGTGACCTTTCTCCTTTGAGTAATTGTAAAATTACTTGCTCAGCAGAAAATGTGAATTCACTTGAAAGAAAAAGAAAATTGCTTCTGGTTAACTTTTTTTCCATGTTTTATTTATTTATCTGAGGCAGAGTCTCAGGTATCATCGACATTGGCTTAAAAAGCCAAATTAGTGCCAGGAATGATGGCACACATCTTTCAACACAGCCATAGGTAGGCAGAGGCAGACAGGTTTCTGTGTGTTTCAGCCCAGCTTGGTCTACATAGAGAGTTTCTAGCCAGCCAGGGCTACATCGTGAGAATCTATCTCAATAAACAAACACTCCAAAGAAATAAACAGAAATTCTGGTGCTACCTGAGGATAGTCTTGAACGTCTGTCTCCTCCCTTTACTTGTTAAAGACTGGAATTAGAGGTATGCACTGACAGGTCCCGTTTTATGGGGTGCTGGGATTCAAACCCAGGGCTTCCTGCAGGCTTAATACTTTACCAATGGAAGGCCAACCCTAGCACTAGCTTCTTCCACGTGTGGAGTCAGCAGGAGAGTACTTGCCTGGCCCCATGCTCCTGGCCCCAGTCTTTGCTCACAGCATTTCGGTAGTGATGAGAGGTGTGGATATTCAGTTAATGGTATCATTACAAGCTATAGGATGAACTGATCAAAACACAGAAAAAGCATAGGTATAAAATATCTAAATATAGACCATATTGATGTAAGAGTTTGGTTTCATTTCTGAATCATGACTTGAAATCACTCCTTTATGAATTATTTTAAAATATATAGGTTTTATAGCTTTCTGAAAATATAATAATTCCAGAGAAAGGATGACTATACTATAATGGAAAATTACATGTATAGATGCAATAAATAATAACCCTTATAGAAAAACCTAAAAATAGTACTATATGATTTTATTTAGGTCTGTAGTTGATTTTAGAATTAAAACACCATCTAGTTCCAGGTTCAAGGGATGCTTTATGTGTGTCTATGTGTATGTGCTCATCTTCACGCTGGGGTACCAAGGATCAAATTCAGAGCTTCATGAATACTAGGAATACTTAAGAAAAATGAACTTGGTTGCATTTCCTAGTCCCAAAGGTCCTCATCTCTCAGTCTCCTGTGTTGTTTGTCATAAATACTTTCAGTCAAAAATCCCCATAGTTTATACAAGATTTCCCCAATTTTTAATTGTTTTTAAGTTGCAGCTTTCAACATACCATAAAAACCGATTTCGCCCGAGCTGAGTGTGTCGGTGCACACCTACAATCCCAGTCGACAGGAGGACTGAGGGTTTGGGATGACCTGGATTTACACAGTAAACTCCTGGTCAGACCCCACCTTAGACAAAGAAAAACACTGAGCCTGCCATTTTCAATTGCCCCCTCTTCCAGGTTATTCTACTAAATTCCTGTCATGTACAGTAGACATTTGGCAAGTGATAATCCACTGATAAACAATAGCACAAGCTATTAAATGGGACCTGTATTATAAAACACCTAATTATTTACCTCAGTTTAGAAATGTTTAGTAAGGCACTCAAAATTTCAACTATATGAATATGTTGGATCATGTGTAAAATGTAAGCCCCATCTGGCAAAAACTAGGTAACTTCCTGGAATACTGAGAGTTGTAGTTGTAAACTCTATAGTCCCAAGGACCAGGTAACTAACTTCCTGGGGTGCTGGGAATTGTAGTTCTTGGAAAATAACAACAAAGCTTCAAGGGGAAGTACGGTGGCCTCTGAGTTTTGTACATAAAAGCCCTGACAACAGGTGTCTAGAGGCCGCTCAACTGGGGTATTTCCAGGTGTGGTCCTGACCAAAGTACATCTTGGTCAGTATTTAATATTTTAATAAAACTTGTTTCAAATTTGGCCCAAAATGCTGGAACTGAGTTTTTTCCAGCAAATCTCAGGATTAACCCAGAGCTTCTTGGATCACACCCATAATCCCAGCACTCAAGAGTCTGAGGCAGAAAGATTTCCATGAATTCAACTGTCAGCCAAGAAATCTGGATCATCTTCTAGGTTAAAATCCCAGACCCTCAGACGAATACACCAACCACACTGAGTCTACTTTCTCTGCGAGTAGCAGATCAACCAGATTATGACCACACCCAGTTGGCCCGTACAGAGCAAGATCCTCACTTTCCCATCTGCCCAAATTGGGTTAGGAACATGAAAAGACTGTGTCCCAGCATGTTGAAAAATAAAGGAAGATGGTAGAGTGGTTGCCTTGTATGGCCAAGGTCCTGGGTTCCACCCCCAGCATCTAATAAACCAGGCATGGTGTTACATACTTGTAATCTCAATACTTGGGTGGTGGGGGCAGAAAAATCAGGTTCAAAGTCATTTTTCTTTACATAGTGAATTTGAGGATAGCTTGGGCTACAGAAAACTCGCTATGTACACAAAACGAGACAGAGAGGGAGAGACTGACTTGAACGTTTTAACAGTAATTTCATTTCCCGTGCCTTTAGTCATGTGAGGTTTTGAATAACTAGACAATGAGGTTTTATAAGTCCACAATCAAAGGCAGCTTCTCTGCTTTTGTAATTAGTGTAGGGACAGCCAACTATGAAAAATCTTTGTTGATAAATTATATAGAAGTTGGCCAGGGTGGGGTGTTGAAACATGCCTGTAATCCCAGCACTTGGAGGTAGAGGCAGGGGAGCTTAGCAGTTCAAGACCTCTCTGAAGTACAAAATGAGATCAAGACCTCCCTTGACAAGGAAGAGGAGAAGAAGGTTGGGAAGGAAGAAGAGGAGGAAGAGGAGAAAGTGTATTTTCTGCTGGAGACAGTAGAAATACTGAGTATCAACAATACTCAACAACAGGAACAGGGGAGAGAAAATGAAAGAAGCGTCAGACCAACACTGGAAGTTCCCTGGTGGGGAAGCATGACCCACCTTCCTACAAAGCCGTGGACATCATCGTAGCTGTCATATATCTCAACGTAGTCAGCCAGGCAGCCTGGATCATCCTCAAGGTCGAAGTCCAGAAAGCTCAGGTGAATGCGCTGACCGTACTTGAGTCGAATGTGCCAGTAGCAGACCTGGTTGTCGTCATACTCATTTGGGAAGCCTGGAGATTTGAAAATTCGCTTTGGGTCTGTAAAGACGCCACCACACTCCTTGGCTGCAATAGGAAAAGAAAGTTTACTTAGACATTGTTAATTTTATATTATCCATAGTATATATATTGTGTATGCTTATAGCTAATAGCAATTTCTAAATTTTCTTTAAACTTAAAATTTTTTAGTGTGTGTGTGCGCGTGTGCGTGCGTGCGTGCATGTGTGTGTGTTTCCTTCAGGAGTCAGTCTCCTTCTACCATGAACCACAGCGACAGTTAAACTCAGGTCATTAGGTTTGGTGACAAGGTCCTTTACCCATAGTGCCATCCTGCAGGCCTAGTCCCTAAATTTTCTAAAATTTGAACAGGGACTGTAGGAGGAGGCTGCTTGTTGGTTCCTGGCCGCTTAGCCCCGAAATAATCACACAGAAACCATATTAATTAAATCACTGCTTGACTCTCATTATCTCTAGCCTCTTATTGGCTAACTCTTACATATTAATTTAACCCATCTCCATTAATCTGTGTATCGCCATGTGACTGTGGCTCACCGGGTAAAGTTCCCAGCATCTGTCTCTGGCTGCGGTTCCATGACTTCTCTCTGACTCCACCTTTCTTTCTCCCAGCATTCAGTCCAGTCTCCCTGCCCTGCTCTGCTCTGCCCCGCCCTGCTCTGCTATAGGCTCAAAGCAGTTCTTTATTCANCATATTAATTTAACCCATCTCCATTAATCTGTGTATCGCCATGTGACTGTGGCTCACCGGGTAAAGTTCCCAGCATCTGTCTCTGGCTGCGGTTCCATGACTTCTCTCTGACTCCACCTTTCTTTCTCCCAGCATTCAGTCCAGTCTCCCTGCCCTGCTCTGCTCTGCCCCGCCCTGCTCTGCTATAGGCTCAAAGCAGTTCTTTATTCATTAACGGTAATTACAGCATACAGAGAGAAATCCCATATCAGTGGACTACTTGTGAATTTTTAAATGTGAAAATAGCAAGAATAGCAACATTTGTGTTTACATTTTTCTGTGCTTTGATTTTTTTAAGTCATAAAATGTAGAGGCCTTTTACATATACTTTGGTGTATTTTGTCAAAAACACCTTTATATTACCAACAATTTCATCAAGATGATGGGGATTTTATCTTGTAGTTGGCAGACTGTGGCTTTAGTAACTCACTTAGACCAATAGATCATGTAAATTCTGTTTGCAAGATCATTATAAAAGTCACTTTAGCTGGGCAGTGGTAGCATACACCTTTGATCCCAGAACTCCAGAGGCAGAGGAAGGAGGAACTCTGTGAGTTCAAGGCCAGCCTGATCTACAAGAGTTAGTTCCAGGGCAGCCAGGGTTACACAGAAAAATCTGGTCTTGAAAACCCAAAACACCAAAACTAAAACAAACAAACAAACAAGTCACTTTAACATAATTAAAATAACTTGTAACCTATGTCCCCCTTTTCTCTTTCTCCTTTTGAGACTGGATCCCCAGGCTCGTTTGGAACTTGCCATGGTAGATTAGGACAGCCTTAAATGTGAGGCAGTCCTCCCTACATCTACTTCTTGTACTGGGATTATTGGTGTGCTACGCCACATTGGTTTTCCCTTGCTCTTTTACTGAGGCTTCAAGACAAATTTAATGTGTGCTAAGCGACACCCCATCCCTAAATCTGTCCTATCTAGAACTCTAGAATTCAGTATTTGGTGGCAGATTGATGTTTGTCTTTGTCACTTGATTCATAGACTGCTTCAAATATGTATGTTATATAACCTGGTTAAGAAAAACGAAGGAAAGACAAAAACTAAACTCAAAGAAAGTCAGGATTGATGATTTGCAATGTGATTTAGAGAGAAAACTATGGAGGAACCCAGGTCATTTTAAATTCTCTGTGAGTGAGGTGTCTGTCCAGAAGTGGTAGAAGGTGGAAGCTACTGGGTGTGCTGGCGCACTTCTTTAATCCCAGCACCCAGGAGGCAGAGGCAGGTGGATCTCTGTGAGTTCAAGNAGCCTGGTCTACAAGAGTTTGTTCCAGGACAGGCTCCAAAGCTACAGAGAAACACTATCTCAAAAAAACAAACAAACAACAACAAAAAACAAAAGATAGCTGGAGAGATGGCTCAGAGGTTAAAAGAACTGACTGCTTTCAGAGGTCCTGAGTTCAATTCCCAGCAACCACATGGTGGCTCACACCCATCTGTAATGAGATCTGGTGCCCAGGACACTATTAAAAAAAAAGACTCTGTCTCAAAAAATAAGAAACAAGATCATCACCAACGACAGAAAATTAGTTCTGGATCTTGAATTCAAGTCCTCATGCTTGCAAGGCAAGCACTTTATTGACTATGTTATCTTCTTCTTCTTCTTCTTCTTCTCCCCCCCCACTGGGTTTCTATGTATAGCAGTTCTGGCTGTCCTGAAACTCACTCTGTAGACCAGACTGGCCTTGAGCTCACAGAGATCCGCCTGCCTCTGCCTCCGAGTGCTGGGAATAAAAGCATGAGCCACTATGCCCAACTAACTACATTATCTTCCTAGCTTGAAATTTTCTTAAAAAAAATGTTATTTTTAATTAAAAGATGGAAATTCCATTTGTAGCCCAGGTTACCCTCAATTTCCTGATTTTCCTGCCTTAGTCCATGGAGTACTAGGATTCAGCCAGGTGTCACAGGTCAAGTAGGAATATACTCAATAAGTAGCTATTAATATTGTTACAGGTCTTTTAAAGACCGGGTCTCATAAAGCCCAAGCTGGCCTTGCACTTGCTACAAAGCCAACACAGGCCTTGAACTCTGATCTTCCTGCCTATATCTTCCAAGTGCTGGATTACAGGCCTGTGTCACCAGGCTTGACTAGGATTCTAATTGGTGAAGAGAGAGCATTCATACATATTGACAATAGTGGTGCGCTTTGGAAGCAGAGGTAGGCAAATCTCTGTGAACTGGAGGCTAACCTGGCCTACAGAGTCAGTTCAAGGCCAGCCAGGTATGCACAATGAGATGAGGGGGTTAGTGCTCAAGGCTATTCTTTGCTATGCGGTGAAACTCTGTGGTCAAAACTAAAGCATTCATACATGAAATCAGTCCACATCATTTCACATGTTCTGCATGTATATGATTGCACACTTTCATGTGGCTACCTGGTGCCCTTGGGAGTAAGAAATGGGCTTTGGAGTCCCTGGCACTGGAATTATGGATGGTTGTGTGGATGCTGGGAATTCAAGTTGGTACTCTAAAAGAGCAACAAGCACCCTTCACCTCTGACCCAACCCTCCAGCCCCCAGTTTCTGCATACTTAATGACCCCATTCTAGTTTATTCCCATCAACTCCAGCTTGGCGATCTTAATAAAGATTGCTTAATTTTTCCGATATCAGCTTTTTCATCCCCAATGCGTGTTGTTGACAAGCTGGTTTCCTAGAAGCAGTTCAGGGAGGTCTCTGTCCTTCAAGCTGACCACTCCATAAATAATCAACATGCTATGTCTAAAGTAAGCTGAGTGCCCTGAGAATTGGGAAGGAGCATCTCTCCCAGGATCCTGTGCACATGTTCCCAGAGTGAGAAGGTGCTTAGAGTGAGAAGCCATGAGAAAAGGCAGCAACTTATAAAGGTTTGGGAGTTAAGATGTCATCCTTGTGAGACAAAAATTGGTCCTGGAAGATCCCTTTTGTTAACAACTCTTCATTTCGCCTATACTTTGGCTTTGTTGTTTGTTTGTGTTTGTTTGTTTATTATTTTGAGGCGGGGTCTCACTATATAGCTTTGATTGGCCTGGGATTTGCTATGCAGACCAGGCTGGCCTCAAACTCCCAGAGATTTGCCTGCTTCTGCCTCCCAACAGCTGAGATTAAAGACGTGTTCCACCATACTTGGCTTTACTCTAGACTCTGGTAATGATTATTAACAGCGACTAAATACACAGTACTACAGCACAGGCTGGTACTAATAGCTTAACGTATATGCAAATTGATTTGGGCCCAGTGTGGAGGCGCACACCTTTAATCCCAGGATTCTGTGAGGTTGAGGTCAGCCTGATCTACATAGTGAGTTCCTAGACAGCCAGGGACAAACAATGAGACCCTGTCTAAAAAAACAAAGCAAAGCAAAGCAAAACAAACAAACAAACCAACCCCCCAAATAGCAATAGCAGTAACAAAAACAACACCCAAACAAACAAGTCAAGGAACCAAAGTGATTTGTTGGTCACTTTGACAAATACTTGTACTTGTTTTGAACAAGTGTAGTATCCAACTCCAAGCAAAAAATTTTCAACTTGGAATCCTTTTCATTTTGATCTCTTAAGTAGCTCATGGACAGGCAAGGCTGTTCTCTGATGGTCAGTGCCGTTAAGCAGTACTGTGACAGAGACTAGAATGTTCCTGTCACTCTCCTACTGCGAGATGGGATTCCACGTGAGGTAGACCCAACCAGCCTTCATCACATCAGTGTGTTAGCCGATGCCAGGAACGTAACACACTACACCACACTCTGTGGTCCTGCCTGGGAGAACAGACCTGAAAAGCAGAGTCCGCTCTTCTCTCCAGGAGCACGAGCAAAGAATCACTCTCCTTTAGCGAGAACGTGAATGAGGGAGCACAATGCCCTGAGCAGCAAGGAAAGGCCTATGAATGGCAGGGATAATTTTAGCATCGTCTCCACCTGTGAGGACCCACAGACACGAGCCCGTTCCACCTTGACGAAAGGTCAGAGAGTTTGAACTTAGTTTTACTCTTTCAAAGTTGTTGGCAACAGGTGTGGCTACAAACAAGAGATCCTGACCCAGGCTGTGGTTAAGGAGCGTTTTGAGTAGAGGTGAATTGACTCCACCTTGGTATTCTTGCTCCTTCAAAGGAGATTGGCAGGAGGTGCCAGAGAGTAGCTACCTGTAGGATACTTCGTCTATTCCTTATATAATGTTAATGAAGACTGTTGCCTCCCCCTCCCCTCTACTTTTATAAGCACACAGAAAATAAATGTGGGTAGTTCAGATTTCACTGAACGTCTCTCCTGATGCTGTTCTGTGTTTCTGTCTTGTATTTCTCTCATATCTCTGTTCCTTTTGCTTAATAATTCTAATCCTCACGCTCCTACCCTGGAATTTCATCGAGGCTGGTCCCCGAAAGATGGCAGCCCAACGTGTGGCTTCCGACAACCACATTCCCTCATTTTTAGGAGAAAAAGCTATTTCCTTTTAGTAATCTCTTGGTAGGTAACTGCATTGCGGCTGTTGTTTGTGTAACTGCTTTTTCAAATGCAGAATTACTGTTTTAAGGAACAAACCATGTGGGTTGTAGCAATAGGCATCCCATTGCTCACTCCTGTTGAGCCGGATTCCATAATCGATAATACCAGTTTTCCCAAATCCACAGTTAGGCCCGGGCTTCACAATGGGGTATCCAACTCTACCCTTGGCCATCCATCCAGCAGCACAGACGTGAAATCCTGAAAGAGAGAAGTTTATAGACTCACCCCCAAAAAGGTCCCCAACCTGGTAGGAGGAGGCAATCATTTCCTACCATAAGTTTCTCAAGTGGCCAAACCCACCTTGTGTAGAATGGGAACCCCTACAACTGTAGCACTCTGGAGACTGACCAGCAGGATTTTCAGATCAAGGCTACAGAGTGAGACCAGGCGCCAAGCATGGGGCCTTAGGCTAAGTCCTTAGCACCTAAGTTTGGCAAACAAAACGCCAAACCAAACCAAATCTGAATACAAATAAATCATACCTTTTTTTCCCTCTCATTTTTTTGTTTTCTTTTTGAGACAGGATTTCTCTGTGTAACAGGCCTGGTTGTCCTGGAACTTACTTTGTAGACCAGGCTGGCCTTGAACTCACAGAGATCCATCTGCCTCTTCCTCCTGAGTGCTGGGATTAAAGGCATGCATACACCAAGTTCTGCTTACCTTTACCTACCTACCTACCTACCTTTCTCTCTCTCTCT